>AYEL01055559.1:0-29149 GCA_000484575.1 Olivierus martensii
TATTTTAAACGGTTATTTTGTAAAAATCCGTTTAAAGTTTTGGAATAGCTCATTTTGAAAACAGGGATGTGAATAGTCACAGGTGTAAGATTACAGTGTCTAATAAATGTTAACAGATAAATTACTTAATTGCCATCTTCTCTAGTGTTTCTATTTGTGTTGGTCGATCTTGCCATTCGATTGTTTTGGCGGTTTAAAGAACTAATTCGTCTACTAATGAAATGGTTTTGCCTCCAGAAATGAGTGGCGGTTGGTGATTAGTGAGGTGGCGGTTTATAGAGGGAATTTCTTGTTTTAACATAAAGGAGGAGATTTGTTATTGGCTTTCATTAGGCAAATAACGAGGGTAGTGGTTTATAGAGGGGCGGCTTAAAGAGGTTTGACTGTATAATGAAACAGCAAAAAAACAGTTATAAATGTATCTACTGTATAATACGTTTAGTCGCAACAGCAAAATGAAATGCCGAGAAGTGCAGCACCAGTAGGACAAGCAGGCGCCATGGTCGCGCGTTGTTCCACGCGCCGGAACCGTACACTAGACACCAAGTCTGTGCGCATGCGCAGTCAGATACAACCGAGGTGACATCTGCGCAAGCGCTAGAATAGCACAGATTACGGCTTAAATATATCCTCCGAACACTTCCTAGCAGACTAGCTTGGTGGCGTAGTGGTGAGAGAGAGTAAGGTTTGGCAGGTAAAGGTGTGGGCTAAAAATGGGTCAGTGACAAGTAGAAACTAAGGTAGTAGAGGGAAGGGGGGTAAGCGAAAGGAAGGATAGTTAGCTAGATAGATAGTTAATTAGAGAGGTAGGGAGGTTATAAATGGGGAAAAAGTGAATTGAGATTACAAAAATTTTCATAAAATAAAATTTTTTGGCCGCAAATAGGTGGCGCCACGCAAAAAAGCGCGCGGGCGCGCGCTAATCTTTCCCGCGCGCCAGTAACGCCAACAAAAGGCGCCGCGCCATATAGGCGCGCGTGCCAGTGAAATTCAGCCTCTGTATCTCGTAAACGTTTGACCCTTGGTCCTATGGGGTTATTTTCTTGTCTCGATCCCCCCTATCGATCGGTACCATTTTTGTCGTGCTTTACGAAACATGCAATCTTACCTAATAGAATATAAAAGCTGTAAATAAACTGATATATAGAAAAAAATTGTTAGAAAAATTACTACATTAATTTTTGTAAAAATAAAAAACATGAAAATGTAAAGAAAACTGTGTGAAATTAAAATAAATTTATAATATTTTGACAGGTACGTTTGTGTAAAGAAATTAAAAATTTTAAAATCTGATTGCAAAACAATATAAGATTATTTAATATCTATTAATCAAATTTAACAATTAATATTACAAATGAATTAACTCTACAGTTTAACTAAAAATTTCTTTAAACTTAATCAATTAAATTAAATAATTAATCTCATTTTAAGCAAATAACGTGTCTACTTCGAAAATGTGAAAAAATATAATATGATCTGACTTCAGTCACCTGATAAATTTATTGGAGCTATGTCTAATTTTCATCATGTCAGATAAATGTAATTTATCATTCCATCATGAAGAGAAAATATGATAAATTTGAAAGGGAGTCGATCTGATTTCGACCATTAGTGATAGAAATTGTATGGTGCCTTACCGTGATATGTAAATACGATAAATATGTGAAAGTTCTGCTATGTATGAAAAATTGAAGAGATCGCATCTAATTCTGATATGCGATGCGAAAATATCTTACGTTTGAGAGAGGTTTTTCTTATATATATAATAAAATTTAAAAAATGCCTTGTCTGGCTTCGATTTTACGTGTTATATTGAAAAGAGGTATCTCTCTTTCTAACATTTGGTCATATTATCCTATAAGGATTAGTTTTAATGATGCTTCTGAATATCATATCCGAGGTATTTTGATGTCAGATATCGTAATTTCATATGTCGGAACGATTGTGACGTCATTCTTTGGCATATTGAATTAGGATGACGTTGACTTAAAACCTAAAATATAAGGATTCAATTCCTGATTCACTCTTCCATATTTTTCAAGATTAATTAGACTTAGAACACGGAAGATGCCATTTTCATAACGCTACCATTGATGCTACTAAGAAAATGAACAACTCGTGATGCGTTAATTGAAAATATTGAAAGGATTCCATTGTTTATTTGCCATTATTAACTATTCTTTCATTATTCTATTTTCTTATTATTCTGAAATGAAATTATTTAATTTTATATCAGCAATTTAAGAATAAAGATAACTGTTTAGTTATGGATTTCTATCTATAATAATAATAATAGGAAATGTATTATGTCTTTCTGTAGTTACCACAAATCTAAAAATAGAGCATTCTTAAATGTGATTAGAATCTGAATGGACTTGGAATATTTCAGAATTGTGACAAAATCCATGTTTATTTAATTTTTCATTTAAATTTAGGTGTTGCTGGGTCATTTACTAGGAATGGTTTATGATTGGGAAACAATTAAGGTTCCAGATAATCAGGATTGATCACAATGCCCAAAGATGATGTGATTTGATATGCAATATCATCATTACATATTGTGACACAGTTTATATTATGCCATTAGTAGATCATAATCATCCAATGTAATATCATTTGATACATGATATCATAAATATATGATGATATAATGTAACTATAAATAACATCACAAAATATAAAACATTATATTATGATGACATAATAATGTATTATCTTATAATAGCAAAACTTCTGATATGACTGTATGTATATATGAGTAGGAAAAAATTGTGCCAAAAATTTCTAAGCCATTTGGCTTGTATTTAATAAATGTCATAATATTATTTATTGAGCTTCTTTCAAATACAAGAATATATATATGCATTTTAAATTATTACAATATAAAGAAATATATTTCTACTATATTTTTTTATTTTAATAGAATTATAAAAATATTAAATTTGATTAGTGAAACTTTAAATATTGTGTAATTATTGCTTTATATTAATTTTATTTTGTTATGTTAATTTATAATGTTATAGATTGCTCATATAAAGTTGATCTGATTCAAATTAAAAAAAATTTTATTAAAATAAAAACATTTCAGCAGAAATATTTATTCTTGTTTAGTTTTGATGAAAATTGGAATGGCTTTAAATTTTTATAATTTTTACAAAGTTCTTTTTATATATCAGTATTATACATGCAGTTCTATAAATTTTTAAATAACTAATAGATAATTTAGTTACATACAAGTATTCTTCAATTTACATATGTTCAACTTCCATAAGTCTGAACTTGTTAAAAATTTACCAAAATTTTTTCTTCTTTTTTTTAGATATAGAACATAGACATTATATTTGTAAATTAAAAATCCAAACATTTTGGTTTACAGTATTTAAAAGTTCATGTTACTTGATTTATTTTTATTTTGTGATTGTTGATCTTAAGTATTATATTATTGATACAGTTAAAAGTTATCTTCTTTTTATAAAACTTTTATGATGTCAAAACATTGAATAGGTACAATCACTGTAGTCCACCTACCTCTGATAGTTTTTGCTTTAGAATTTTTGCTAAAAAATTATTTTTCTGATTTGCATAAAATCTGAATTAAGTAAAACATTTGCATAAAATCTGAATTACTGGTAATTAAAAACTTTCAGTTCCAATTATTTCCATAAGGGAATTCAGGGATTAACTGAAGTTGAAAACAAATACAGTCAAACCTCTTTAAGCCGCCCCTCTATAAACCGCCACCTTCATTATTTGCCTGATGAAAGCCAATAACAAATCTCTTCCTTTATGTTAAAACATGAAATTCCCTCTATAAACCGCCACCTCACTAATCGCCAATCGTCAACCGCCACTCATTTCTGGAGACAAAACCATTTCATTAGTAGACAAAACAATGTTTAAACCGCCAAAACAATCGAATGGCAAGGTCAACCAACACAAATCACTCATTTCTGGAGGCAAAACCATTTCATTAGTAGATAAATCAGTTGCGCCACTCATTTCTGAAGGCAAAACCATTTCATTAGTAGACAAATCAGTTGTTTAAAAACCGCCACCTCACTAATCGCCAACCGCCACTCATTCTGGAGGCAAAACCATTTCATTAGTAGACAAATCAGTTGTTTAAACACCAAAACATTCGAACGGCAAGGTCAACCAACACAAATAGAAACACTAGAGAAGATGGTAATTAAGTAATTTATCTGTTAACATTTATTAGACTGTAATCTCACACCTATTAGGTAATTTATCTGTTAACATTTATTAGACTGTAATCTCGCACCTGTGGTAATTAATCTGTTAACATTTATTAGACTGTAATCTCGCACCTGTGACTATTTCCTGTTTTCAAAATGAGCTATTCCAAAACTTTAAACAAATTTTTACAAACTGTTTTCAATATGAGCTATTCCTAAACTTTAAACAGATTTTTACAAAATAACCGTCTAAAATAGAAGAAGACTGGAGAGCCATTATCTTGACTTTGCAGAAGAAGAAGAACAGTTTAAACCGTTTTTTTATAAATCAACTGTTGTGAGTATCGTTGCTGTTTCTTACTCGGAAAAATGTCGAAAACGACATTAGATGTTCACGAAAAGATTTTAATTTGTGAATATAAAAATAAAAATCCTTCTGCAACTCAGCAAACCACCCACAGAAATGGAGGATAGTGAATCAAATGATGATGAAATAATAGAACCATAGATACCTTATAAAGAAGCTCGAGACAGCATAAACAAATTAAGATGTTTCTTTGAACAGCATGATAGAACTGATAGAGAGAATATTAATAAAATAATATCACTAGAAAGATGCATTGATTCATTTTGTGCAGCTAAACAGAAGCAGAGCACACTGGATAAGTTTTTAAGTGAAACAATTAGCCTATTGAACGATTGCTATTAGAATATGTGGTAGTAATTTTGTAAATTTATAACTAAAACGTATTTTAACATGACTTTATTATTTAATTGTACAAATATTTTTATGATTTCATTAGAGGTGTTGCAGCTATGAAGGGCAAACTCAACAAAAACCCTACCAGCAGATTCTGTGATGTCAGGAGAGTGAAAAAATTTACATAGTGTTGAGTTTGATCTTTGTAATTGCAATGTCTCATTTAATTCAGGAGGAATTGTCAATTAATCAGTAAAACAGTATATGCATTTTGATACAAATGAAATTTAATTAAATGAAACAATGTTAATTCTAGTCTATACATGTTTTCTCCCATGTTATCATAAATTCTCTATAAACCGTCACCCTCCTTTACCGCCAGAAAGGACTTTCGAACCGAAGAAAGTTTTCAAAGAAACATCTTAATTTGTTTATGCTGTCCCGAGCTTCTTTATAAGATATCTATGGTTCTATTATTTCATCATCAGAGATTTAGCACTATATACATGGTAATATTAAAAAATCTATAATAATTTTATATCAGTAAATATCACTAATAGTTGAATTTTACAAAGATATTTATAGTAAAATGAACTGCCAGTTTTTAGATATTTGTATTAAATAATTCTAAAGCTTGATAGTGACTTTAAAAATTGTTAGACAATTGAAATAGGAAACACATTGGAGAAAGATATGTTCTATAAAGTCAAAAATAACTTGGTTCCTGTAGTTGTATTTTAGTTACTATTTGGAATTCTTACATTTACAATAGATATTATTTTTTAGTATTTGAATAGCTTGTTTTTTGAAATATAAATTATTTTTACAGTACTTGCAATTAATATATATTCAGTTATCAGTTTTCTATAAACAAGAATATCAGTTTTCCTAAAAACATAGGAACTTTTATTAACCTAATTTTTAAATATACAGTACAAAATATAAGTTTGAAATTACATTTTTTTAAATATGAAAATCTGAAAAGTTAATGTTTTACTATAAACATTATAAATATTTTTCCCATTAATATCTATCAATAAAAGTATAATGCAGTAATTTTATACATTATTCCTATATCTAAAATCAAACTAAAGCATTTAAAATATCTATTTGATGATTTTAAATTTACTAAAAAGAATCAGAAGGAGAGAGAACTTTAAAAAAACTTTTACAGATTTTTTCAATTTTGAAAACTTTTAAAAATTAAAAGAATCCATCTAAAAATAATTTTTATATCATTTGAAACATTAAATAATAGAATAATGGAATGATTTATTTTCATCATTTTTATAATAGCTTTTATGAATATATTGTCATTATACACTAATCAAAAGCCAAAATGAATAAACATGATGATGAAAGCATTTTATATGATGCACATTAAGAGTCAATGCAATTTACATAATCATGTTAAACTAAAAATGTAAATTAATGTGTTGTGAATGCAAATAAGGTTGCTAAATGTTATAAAAGGAATAATGAATAAATACTGCCAAATTTTTTTATATATAAAATTAATATTTCTGCATTATTCATTATTATAAGAAGGAAATTGTTTCCTAGTATATATTGAAATAGAATACAGTATATAAATTCTTTTGACTTATGACAAATATTCATTTTTAAAAACTAATAAATTAAAATATAATAATAAACTAAAATATATATTTTTAATTTATTATTATATACCTATAAAGCATGTTTAGCATATTGATTTATTACTGTAAAAGTGATTAAATTTATGTGTTTGAAATATTTATTTCATAATTTTTATAATAATTTTCAATGATTTATAATAATAGAAAACATGCCATGATTATAAAGCATAAATTTATCAAATATTATAGATATTAAAAAAAAGTCTGTTATTGTATAAATTTATTTATAAAATAATGAAATCAATTTAAACATATAATAATAGGGTATGACTCTCACTAAACAACATATAATTCATGTAGAGATGAATTTAGAATTACAGATAGTAACTCCACCCATCATTTGTCAATAACTATTGCCCTTGGTATGCTATATTCATTCTAAAAAAAAAAATAAAAAAAATCGATGATACGGGATTTTTAAGTATCATTTATGTTTGCAATTATCATTAATATTACTTTTTTATTATTCTTTTCAGTTGTCTTTGCAATTTTAACTGCTGTGCTGTGCAGTATTGGAGAAAACAGATATGTCGATTATGTTGTAGAAAAAGGTTGGGCATTTTGGATTCAGGTTAGATTTATATTTTTAATTTTTCTTTTCTATTTTAACATGAGTTAAATATAAAATGTTTAATTTCCGACTTGTATTTTTACAATTTCAGATTTTCATCCTTGTTGTGGATATATTCTTAGGATTGGTATGCGCTCTGGAAAACATTCAATATTGGCAGCAACAAACATTCGAAGCAGCTACTAGAGATCCCGAAGGTGAATTTTCGGAAACTTACGGTAATCCGACATTTGAATCTCCGAGATCTGTAAGAAAATACGGTTCCGAACTTAGTATAGCATATACAGATGCTAGTGGACAACCATACCCTCAAAGGGAAATTTCTTCTAAACATCACCAGAGGGGTCCTGGGAGGAGTGGACGTCCAAATGGTGCCATTTCTATCGATCGGCAAATAACCGATGTTCGCACAAAAGAAGGTGGAGCGACTGTCATCACAATTGAAAATATGACATACGAAAATCCATCCTTTAAAGAGATCTCTCCTCATAGTAGAAGAAAATACCGGTTATAGTGAATGGAGCACTATACGCACTAGGCGTATTAATCTTCATTTTAATTTTGTATACAGTACATTACGTTCCCGAACGAAAATAGTTTATTTTTACGTTTTATGTTGTAATTTTATGATAGAAATTCGAAATAATATATTAATACATAATTATAATCATGTAAAAATTGGTTAAAATTTTTCCATAATTATGTAATTTTATATAATAGTCTACCTACAATTCTCAAGTCTCTAAATCTGAATTTTTATAATACTTACTTGACAAAAAACAAAGCAAAAAAAAAAAAAATGTAAAAATCAAGCAGTTATGAATCTCATTGATATAAAAAAAATCTTTATATGTGGAATTTTATAAGCATTGTGATGTTTACTAAACACTTTTATTTTATAAATAAAGAATATTTGTATATTTTCAATTATTTCAGTTGCTATTTTATTTTTTATTTCTCTACCTTCATACATTAAATATTTAAGTCACTCCAATGTAAAATTATATCTGTAACAAAAAGTTTTCATATATTAATGGATATATATTTATAAAAAATATTCGCTAATTAAAAATTATTTATAGTTGAGAAAAGGAGATTATAAATTTTTAAAAGGTTTTTCTCATCTAGTATTTCTAAAAGAATGACTTGCTAATTAATCCGCATGCTTGACGTTTTTTTATTTTGATGCGACAGAGGAGTTAAGACATTTTTGCTGAATTCTTCGCGATTAGATTTGCAAACGGTATATATATTTATTTAAAAAAATGTCATTTTTGAAATGTTTTGCATGGTACTAAATGATACGCTTTTACTTGAATATTAACATAGTTCGCATGCAGCGTATTATTACTCCATTCATACTGAACAAATAAACTTTTTAAGTATACCATTGTTACGCGCGAATACTTTTATGGAATTCTTATGACAATTTTTAAGTAAACATTCACGAAAGAATTGACACTCGCAAGTTGAATACAATCATTAAATCATCCATTCTATTGTGATATTTTTTACCCAGAGGACATCTGTTCAATAGCTTCTTCAACAAGGAGTGTAAACCTAAAAGAAAAAAGTGGGAAAATTTTTTTTTACCTAGTGGCACGTGTCCAAAGGAATCATAGCGTGCAGTTAATTGATACCCATTCAATAGTAAGTTGATGCTAGAATGTCCGACCGAGAAATGATAGACTGTTTCTTTGTCTCATCAGCATTCGTATAAAGGTTAAAAAAAGCACCAACATTCGAGAATTATATAAAAAATAACTGTTTTTATAAAAGATATATTAGACATAAACACGGTAGATGCCGCCTTTCTAATGAAATTCGACTGCCAATTTCTTTGTCCCTTTTTTGAAAGGGTTGGAAAATAAAGAAATTGTCTGAATTGTAATGTTATAATACTATGATGAATTAATTTTCCTCCAAAATTTACCAGATATTCTTTAAAAGTAACAGATTTAACGTGCCCAATTAACTTTTCACCTAGATAAAAATTTATTAGTAAGAAACAAATTGAATATTTGCAACGCGAGTTAAACAAGCAAATGCAAACTTGATTACTTTATAAATCATTCTTGTTTTTAATTTACAAATAAGTATTACTTCGTTGACGTTGGTGATGAATTTTGACCACATGGGGACATCTTACAAATATCATTCGACTTGGTGACATCTCTCCAGCTATGACAACTTAATGTATTGACTGCATTTCCACAATGGACACCGACGGTCTTGGTTTCAATCAGAAAATAAACTTTGACCCACTGTTAGCTACCATCAAACTATAAGCGCACATCATCCCGAGGCGACAACTGACCTCTAATCCATTATAAACAAATAGGACGACCTTTTTTATTTTTTGCTACATCATTTACTGATGATCTATTGAACGTCATGGTGATAAATGGCAAACATACCATATAATTTAAGAAATTTCTAAATATCTTTCAATTTTATAAATTTAAAATCTACGAGTACAGTATTAATAATAATAATAATTAAAAACAAAATTGACTTTTTTTTTTGTTTTATGAAATTAGTAGATTTTTTTAAAATCAAGATTATTTTGATAAAAATGCAAAAAAAAAAAAATTATGTTAATTATCTTCATACAATTGTGAAGCCTGTTCTTTTGTCCATATTTTTTACTCACTTTTTTTAAAATTTGCATTGTATTGCAGGTGTTTTTATTTTTATTAAATCATATATATGGACCTATAAAAATTTGGACTAATTTTTATCAGTGGTTAATCATAATTAAATACGATAAGATAATTACTATCAATTCCGGATTTAAACTTAATAAAAATTTTGTTATATGTTAAATAATTTTTATTTCTTACAGATAATCTCTTCTTGTGTTACAAGGAGACTTTAATTTCTTCAGATTATAAAAAAATAAAGCATAAAATTAGATTTAGAAAAGAAATTCGTATGAGTGCACAATTCGAACTAAAAGTTTACGTGCATTAATGCTTATTTTTATTCAATCCTACGGAGTTAACAACTCGTCATAGTTATAAATTAGCAAGCAGAATGCAAAATAACTTTCAAGTTACTGAATTCAGCTGTTTCTTTTGTTCTTGTTACGCTTTTTCTTTAAAATATGTAACATGCATTACATCAATGCCCATTCATGCCTACAACTTCTGAGGTGGTCTTAATTAGAAGAACTTTTTAAAATGATTTTCTTACGAAGGAATTACATCTTAGTGGCGCAAATTATTTCTGACTGTAAGACAAATCTCTTGCAAAAATAATAAAACTTGCAAATTTTATTCAATAACCCAAAGAATTGTAACCAGGTTAAGACAAAACATAATAATAAGTTTCGACTTAGATTCTGCATCTGTTCGAGACACGATCAAAGTAATAATGCAGGATTAAATTTTAAAATTATGGAATTGACCTTTGCAGAATTGCAACTAGTTTTTTTTCGTTTAAAAAAATGTATATATATATTTATTATAGAATCAGAAGACAGCTGTATCCTTATATTATCTAACGGTATCATAACACGACGTATTCTGCCCAAACCACCACCTGTCTTCACTGAAGACATGTTTAAAACTAACGGTAGTTCGACTTGTCTTCTAGGACAGATGTTTTTAAAATATATAACAGTTTAATTAAAAATTAGGACAAAAATTAAAGCCGAATAAGATGCGAATGCTATTAATACTGCGTCCAAATCTAAATAATGTTGAAAAATACGCTATTACGTTAAGCAGAGGTTATGCTGCATTAATGCTAAGAAGCATGAAATCTTAAAAACTCCAATTTTGTAAAGAAAAATTGTTTTGGAGCAAATTTTATATTTTTATGATTTTTTGCAACTTCTTGTGTGATAAATAAACAATCGATGCGAATTCTGGCCGTTTCATATAATTGAAAATTTATAGCTTAAGGGGGAATCTCTTGGAAATCAAACTTAACCGTCTAAAGTCAAATCACATGACAATTACCTCACGAACAGCTGGTGCTGAGATTTGTGACGTCACTCACGAAAGCCAGGTGAGACAGAGAACATGCGCAGTGCTACTAGACAATTTCCGAGAACTCCGCAACCAACGAAGATTTGAACATAAATCCGTTAGAAAATCTCCTTCATTATATATTTATAATCTTCTGTGATTGCCCTCCTTCCGTCCGAACGTTTTTAATAAAATCTTTATGCTTAATTAATGAAGTGAGTTTGGGTAAGCAGGCAGGTGTTCGCGGCGTCACCACTTCTATTAGTACGTACCCAGTGCAGTGGTCTACATTGGGTCATACCCGGGTCACTGTTGTCCGGTTCAATCCCGCACATATCCAGGTGTAGTGGTGATCCACGTGCCAAACTATCTCGTCTCCTGGAGACATCTGCTTCTTGCCTGCTCTACCAAGCCCAGTCTTCTTCGTCTGATTAAAATAGGTCTACCTCCATTCATTACGTATTTTCTAGACACGAGAAAAATCAAACAAACGTTTTCGATTTAAATATTTAAAATTCTTTTCCAAACTAATGCGATTTAGATTTTTTTTTATTCCTGTTCCATAGATATAATATTAATCCAAAGTCATTTATTATAACCGGGACGAAAATGTCCTTGTGTCACTGCAGAATGTTTCTTTTCCAAACTCTAAGTATATAAATAGATGAATAATATAATAAGAGGAAACAACGAAATGTTTTAGGTCACGATAAAGACTTACGAGGTGTGGCACGTTGTATGGTCTTACAAGATATGTTTTCGATATTCTCGCACGATTTCAGATACGAAAACGATAGACTTTTGGCAATTTTAGTAGACATTTATAAGGCCTATAAGCGAAAGGAATTTTTTTACGCTTCCTATATTTTGTAATATTTTATTTCTTATCGTATATTTTTCTATGAATAACAAATTATCACCCGCACATGAGGGTAGTAAATCTATATGAACACAGGTGAATGTACTTAACCTTTCGATCGAATAATGCATTTTGTATCTTTAAAAATTCTTTGCAATATTTTCTTTCACCTAGCTACTTTTTTTATAGTTTTTCTAATTAAAATTTCGCGAGAGAGAAAAAAAAATACATGTAATAATCTTTATCTCCTGTATATGATGAAAACAAAATTGCTTTATAACCTTTTCGTCTATTAAAAGCGTATTTAAAAACGGTATCGGCGATAACAGAGTTGACAAAATATGTAAATTATAAGCTTCCTAAACACATCAATAGAATAATAAGTAGATATTATTATCGTTTTTACGGGTTTTCTGTATGCATTACTTATAATAATCACAGAAAGTATACGTGAGTCTAGGCTATGCCACACACCTAGTTAGCAGGGGAGACTATAATGTATTAAGTAGATTCGACCGGTCTCTTCGGCTAGAGAACATAAAGAATAATTCCAATGTTGCCCAGAAGGAAAAGAATTTCAACACGGAAGTCCGAAGGTAACACTACTGAAATTATTGTGCCTCTTTTAGATTTAGAGTGGGTAAAAAATACTCCTTCCTTGTTGTTCGTTAAAAGGCAGACTGTCGAACAAGATAAGTAGTTTAATTGATTAGTCCTTAAGTATTGGCATACGAGTAGGAATTTAGTTAGGTTGGACTGTATATAGGAGGAATTTTTAGTTGCGTGTGACTACACTCAAGTGCTTCGGGGTGGAGATAGGTAACGAAGAGTTAGGTTCTAAAATTGCAAGACTTTCGTGCTCGTTATAATTTTTTTTTTGTTTTCGTCCCGATCGTAAATTACGTGGTACATAAATACTCTAAACGCTTGTTGAATTTTGTGAAAGTTCAATCTCTACCATCTTATATAATCAATTTTCAAGCGAAAATAAAAAAAAAAAATAAATTAATTCGTGCGGGAACTAAATAATTTAAACAAATTATCGATTTAATATTCTAGTTTTGTTAGAATGTATTGCAAGGAAGGAAGCAAAGTGTCACAAGTCCAGGCTACTGAGCAGGTGAGCCAAAGTGGTATAACGACTTTTGTTGTTTGAAAAGGGTGATGTTTTCTTTAACAACTGGTTTAACGCATGTAGTTTATAAAAATCCTTACAGAGTATCAAATATCGTCAAAATTTGTACTACCTACCAGCTTGTAATGTTTATCTTGTTAACTAATAGATTGACATCGTTTTTCATTACGACTAATAGCCATATCTCTTCCTTTCTTATATTTTATCTAAACAGAGAAAAAAATTAATAATTAAGATTTATAAACACAATAAACATTATGAATTTTGACAGCGTTGCAATGTTGTAAATAATTCTTTCAAATTTAATTGCCATCAATTGAAAAAAAAAATTTGCCAATTCCTCCAGGGTTTCGCGACTATCAGATGTATTGGGGTACAGAAAGGATTCTTCAGAACCGTCAATCACCTTTAACCCTGCAGTACAAAACTGCAAATCCCTCCTTCCCCATTTAATCATTCCATTTTGCTTATGGGGATGTCTAAGCAGAATAACAGGTCAACCAACACCAGTAGGATTTCATCGTAATATTATTCTTGGCATAATAAATCCATCTTATTTTATATAACTTATTATTCAATATAAATAAATAAATATATATATATTCATTAATATAATTTTATATAAATTTCTTCCCACGAATATTAATTATAGTTTTTTACGGTCTCAATTGACCTATTCTGTCTCTTTCTCTCTCTCTCTAAGATAGGAGTACTTAGCCTTCTCCTCTTTCCCCACAGAAGAGTGTTATCTTCAATACCGCACCTACTCCGGGTTAAGGAAGGGTTGGGAAACGAGATATCTTTAAACACCACTATTTACATCACATCTCGACATCAATTTCTCGTTAAGTGGTAGAGATGTCATCACAGCAGACAACAGTTCTGGGTGTAGACAACTTCGTCTGTATGCGTTGTAGCGACGATAGAAACGGAGACGAAAAAAATAAGTCATAAAAGAGTCGCACCCAATTTGCAAGACCTTGGATAAGAGTCGTCTCCGAACATTATGATATGGGTTGAGTAACGTGCTTTAAAATATTAAAGAGTCCTACTTCTGTATAATTTTATTTAAACTTGTTAAAAGGTCAGTTCGAATTGTTTTTAAATGTCGAAAAAAAATCAAATTTACGAGATTCGAATAAACCCTTAAGCTTTCGGGATGTGGAAAGTATGAACTTAAAAACTACTTTAGTGTCGTCATCAGCAGGTGTGTGTCCATGCAAGAATGTAAATAAAGTAGACAATTTTTTTTCCTTCTTCTTCTTCTATTTCTCTCTTCCCTCGTCGTCTGACCACAGTAGGTGTTGCAGAGGGCCTCAGGCGTGCAGGTGATGCTAACCATGATAGTTTAATGAAAATAGTCAGATATCCGAGCCGTTCTTCTCCCCACCATTCGTGTATTCCATGTACAGAGAGATGACCTTTATACGAAAAAAATATATATACCTCTTATTAACTTATAACGAGTACAAATATAACCAAACTCGTAATGCAAATCTCCAGCCTTATTAAATCAATAAGTTGGAATTACTTATCAACATCGAATAATTTATTTATGCTTTCTGTAAATTCTTTAGATAATTAATTAATGAAACAATAACATCAATAATATATTTTTAAGAATTGTAATAATCAATTTTTTGATCATTTTTAACGTTTCTGTCCATATAATTTTTTTATAGTCTCGAGGGCAAAAAAATCATTTCAGAAATCTTCAGCATTTATAGCTTTGTTCTATTGTTCGCATTTATGACTTAAAGTTAAACGTGCCGAGATCACGAAGAATATGTGAAATTTTTATTTATTGCGGTCATTTAAGCATCACCTTAAGGGTAAAAAAAAAAGAAAAAACCGATGGCAGAGTACAGATTGTAATCTCAAATATAACATTATGCTAAAATTACCATGAGAAACACGTAGTGGACGTTGTGGTTGTTCAGAGAGGATAAAAGGCAATAATAAAAGTTTGGCAAATACTTACAGCTCTTAAACACGTAAAATCAACTAAAGAACTAGATATGGAGATGTATGTAGTAATTTTCAAATTGTATATCATCAATCAAATTTATTAATTCGTTTTCTGTGTACAACTGTCGCCATTTTATAAATCTTGATATTTTTTATAGTATATCTTCTGAAATAATTTTAGATAAAAAAATAAGAAATTATTAATGTCTTCTACAGTAATAAAAATATTACGCTTACCTCTAAAATTATTTAAATAGTAATATTTATACTTTTGCAAAAAGGAATATTTTATTTTAATATGCTAAACAATATATATCAGTAATGCAAAAAAACAAAAAATGCAATCACAAATAGCAAGAAATGTATTCAACTAACGACTCGGCAAATGTAGACTCCGGCTTTGTTCCCAGCAGCTTCCGATCAGCTCAAGGTCAGCCTCACAAAGGTCGGGAGAACAATAGAAAGTGAACTATCTCTGATATAGAAATCTGTGTTCCCAACTTTTGTTCACTTGCATAACATTTGGTAGCCCATTTCTTAAATTTTTTACGCTTAATATTAGCAAAATGTTTGACTAATATAATTATTATTGTATTTACCTCCTTTTTCACTATTATTCAATTTTTTTTTCTTATAAACCTGAACTTCTGGTGCCTATTTCAGGTTGGAAAGCATTACAATATTATATCTTAGATAATTTCCAATAATCTAACAAGGGACCTTCACAAGACGCCAGCGAATGTGCAAATTATTGTACCATTGCATTAATTTCTCATGCCAGTAAGGTCTTACTAAAGGTTTTACAGAAAAGAATAGAGCCATATATGGAGAGAGAAATGCCAGCAGTGCAAGCTGGTTTCAGGAGAGGCAGAGGAACACATGACCAAATTGCAGATGGAGAATGGAGAAGGCCAGGGAATACCAAAAAGATGTGTACCTGTGCTTTATTGATTACAGTAAGGCTTTTGACTGTGTCGACCATGCTAAGTTGTGAAACATTTTGAGATCCATGGGAGTTCCTGAGCATCTTATTTTACTCTTTTGTGAGTTTGATTTCTGAAAATGCATAGTGCCATTCGATAGAGAACCCTAAAAAATCTCTAAACATAAAACATTTATCAGAAGTTCACAGAATAACTTGTATTACATCATTTTCAACAGACACAGTACATGTTTAATTACAACTATTGTGTAGGCCTGCCTTAAGGATGATGGTGTGATTCAGGCAAAAATGGAAGAAACAGTGAGCACATTTGAAGAAAGGTAATGATGGACAGTTGGCTTGTGGCATGTTTCACAAGTATTGAAATTGAAGTCATAATCAACAGGGTAATGAATATTTCAAATTGCCATCAAGATATCCAGTTTTGTAGAAAGAGTATCGGATCATATTTTGAAAAATTGGAGCTATAAACTGGGAGTGGATGAATTTTTTAAATACTTGTGAAATATGTCACGATATTACTCTTTACCTTTCTTCAAATGTGCTCACTGTTCCTCCCATTTTTTTTCTGAATCACACAATCATCCTTAAAGTAGGCCTACACAATAGTTGCAATTAAACATGTACTATGTTTGTTGAAAATGATATAATACCAGTTATTCTGTGAACTTTAAACTTCTATATTTTTTGTCTCATCAGCAGTCTGCTAATAAATGTTGTCTGTTTAGAGATTTCTTAAGGTGCTCTATCAAATGATTCTCTGCATTTTCAGAAATCAAATTCACAAAATCATGAAGGTCCTGTGTAAGATATAATAAAAAAAAAACAAATCTGAATGTTTAAAATAGCGAAACTCGAGAATTGCTTTATTTATCAATGACTTCATTCATAAAATTATTGAATGTCATAGTTTTGCAATAGCAAAATTAATATCTAAAAGAACTGTATGAATGCATGACATATTATTTCAGAGAAAAACAAAGTTTCAATAACCAGCTCATATCCCAATTGGATGAATGGTCAATGTACTCTTGTATGTAGCATACGAAGTTGAACAAGAGTGAACTTCAGCATAAAAATGTGGCATTTAGCTGTATAGCAGAAGTAACATCACCAGCATGATATGCTGCCATATTTACATCGCATTTTACATCTGTGAGATCCAGCCTTTAGTAGACTTTTATTTTTCCTATTAATAAAAAAACACTGTCATAAAGTCAAAAATGATGTAAATCAAAACGACTTAAGTGAAAATATGATTTTATTTTTATATTAAATAATATGTTACTTTTATTTTTTGCACATCATAACTATGACATGGATGGGTCTGGATTATCATCAGTGACTACTCACGCCTTCTTTTTTATTCTTAATCTGGATTGTTGCTGCAATGATTGCTTCAGTGCTTTCATTTTATTTTAGAATTACTTTCATAAATCTTATGAGTTAATGCTATTATAGTCCTTTCCTTGTGTTTCTTATACTTTAGATTTCTTTCTGTTCTACATATTGTTCACAGATTCCTATATCCACATTAAGATAGGCTTGAATAAATCTCTATTTAGATTATCAAATCAATCCTTATCATTACCTATAGCCAGGGTTGCAGAGTCGGAGTTGGGGAGTTGGAGGTTTTTGGGTGGAGTCAGAGTTGGAGTCAGAATTTTAAACTGCCCGGAGTTGGATCTTACAAATTTTAGGGAGTTGGAATCAGTTGGATTTTTTTTAAAAGGTGGAGTCTGAGTCAGATCATTTGCCATCTGTTTCTGCAACTCTGCCTATAACATATCAAATATCATTGGCTTGATGAAATACTGCTAAACAATTCTTTTTTCCTTTCAGTTTTTTTGGTTATGACATGCATGACATGTCATAAACAAAATGGTACTGGCTCATATGGTACTGACTGCAGCTTCGTGTATTCTCCAATGTTATACTAAAAAATGAAAGGATTACAATAGCTTTCATAAATCCTACATTAGCTTGTAAAATCTATGAAAGCAAAGTTCAATAGACTTGAGTTATATTACATTTGTTGATTGAACATGATGAGTTACATAACATTTGTTGATTGAAGTTATGTCATATAATTATTAAAAATTCATTGAAATATTGTCATTTTTATTATTATTTCATATTTAATAACTTGTTCTTATCTCATTTACATAATTTTTTGCAGTACTTTTTATAAATGTTTATATGAAAAAATCCTGACATATATGGTCTCATCTGATACATAAACAGCTATATTTTCTGTTCCTCTTGTTGGACTGTTGCTGGTGTATTGTAATTCCAGACCCAATGCCACTTATCCATATTCAAAGTAGGCTTGGCTGCAATTTCCTGGGAAAGGAGTGGGCCATGCCCCTTTAAATGGCTTGAGAGTGTTTACATTTTATTTTTTGTGATTTTCTCCTGAATTACAGTGAAATTAAAACAAAAGATAAACTATTATGATAAATTTTAGTTTGTTATAAGAGAATTAACAAAAATTTTCTTATTTACACAAAATTTTATAGTTTATTTGAAAAAAATTTCCAAAATATCATTTATTGAATTCCATAATCGGAATGGATTTGGTTAGTTTGACTATAAAATTGACAGGATGGGATAAAAAAAAAGTCCAAATTCTATCAAGCTATTCAAATATAAACAATGTTTGTTTACATATAATTAAAAAAATATTTTAGCAACTGGAAAAATTTTTAGGAACCACTATCAGAGGGACATACTTTTACTGATTACATGCAAAAAAAACTGATTTGCAAAGGCTGGATTAATAAAATCACAATTGAATTTTTTTTATCATTTTTTATTGTTTTTTTGTCCCATTTCCTTGATGTGTATAATATGTTAATGGCAGCAAACCGGTTAAAATCATAGATTCTCTTCTCACCAGTGCAATTTGACCACAATAAAATTAAAAAAAGGATAACAAAATCAATAGTTAATGATTAAACAGTGATTTCTTTATCTAAAGAAATGGAAATATATTTTTTTTTTATCAAGCAACTTTTAATAATAATAATTGAAATTATTTATAAAATAAATGTTAAAGAATTTTTATTTTTCATTATTATTAAAAAATAAGTTTTCATACAGATGAACTACTGGTTTAGGCAGAATCTGGGAATGGAAATTATTTATGTAATATGCTGGTAAAACTAGAAAGTGTATATCTGATTCTCAACGTGGGCGATATCGCCCCCCAGGGGGCGTTCTCGTTCTCAAAGGGGACGCTAAAATAAAGAAGATAAAATTTTTATTTAAATTATTTGTAATATTTTTCATTTGAATACTTAAAGAGAAGAAGGGAATAAACGTACAGAAGTTACCAAACTTTATATCATAAATTTAAGCAAATATATATGCATTTTTTTCAAACTTTAAGAATCTATTTTATTATATTTTGAAACTCTTCTGACGTTTTTAAAACAAACGTTCATCTGAAATGTAGATTTATCTATAAAATCTTACAGGATACTCGTTTCTGCACCTGTAAAAATTTATAAATGATATTTGGCATTTTGAAGAAGACATACGTCGGCCAGCTGCTCTAAGGACCTCCTAGGGGTTTTTAAACATGAAACCCGTTATAAGATAGGGAAACGGAATTAAAACTATGGGTTACGACGACGAATTAAAAGAATATCGAATTGAGGAGGAAAAAAACTTGGCAAAGTTTCTACGAATTTACTAAGATTTTGAATTATTTATCGGTTTGGAGAATCTATACAACAATAGACGGTTTTGTGTCCTATTTAAGTTCTAAAAGTCCATTTTCCGTTTGCAATAATCGATGTAACGAGTTGTTACGGGTCTATCGACCAAAAAGGTCTGTTCGATAACAAGACGATCTCGTCTCGTAATCGAATGTTTCGATGAGTATTAAATTTTTTTGTTAATAAACATCGATTTCTAGAGAGAGAAGGAAAAAAAGAAAACAGAATCTGTATCAAATTCTGAGATTGTGCTTATTCTGTGATTGCAAAACCGTTATGAGATGTGCTGGCCAGCTGTCGGCGCGTGTCACTCAACATGCAAGAGACGAAGTTTGGGCCTTAGGCGTGGTTTTTGGCTCGTGCATGGCTCGCGACGGAAAACAGTCTCCGATGTTCACCTGCCAGCCCCAGGCGTATGTTCGCCATCACCTGTCTGACCAGCTTCAGCATCCTCCATTTAACCTCGAGAAACTCGCAAGTATTTTTTAAGTACGAAGTTAATTGACTTCTACACATCAAATATTTGATTTGTATAGAGTAATAGAGCACGGCGTAATATCGTATACATTAATACGCATGAAAATCGCTTAGAATTACCATTTACTGACGCGAAATCGTTTGCTCTTATTCCAGAATAAAGATATTACACATTCGCCTATCGTTTATTGTATTATAGTATCTTGCGTATTTAAATGTCTCCACTACGAAGGATTTCGGTCGCCAACAAAACGTTATTATCCAATTATATAAACAGCACGTGGCTCGGCGAGAGTGTCCAATCTCAGCGCGTGCCAACCTCACTCAAAATTAATGGACTGAGTAATTCTCGGGAATTGCCAATGAGATCCGAGAGGCATCTGATTGGCCAACGAGAGATGGCTTGCCACGTGCAGGAAGAGTTTGGGCACCGCCTGTCCTCAGATAGTCGTCTGAACTGGGCGTATAAAGTGCATGTTTGTTGACGATGTGGTGAGAAAGGAAATGATGTCCCAAGTGTCGCCCAGTGAGGAATTCGGCTCGTGTCTCTATGCCCAATCGGTACTACCTCATAGCATGTCGTGGAATCAAGGACAGTCTTATCCAACGGATGGTACCGTTCTGCCTTACAACACGGAGACAGGTACTCAACAACAATCAGAGAGGAAGAAACAATGTAGGAAAGTTAACACCAAATCAACTTATAAACATATACCTCATCGTGAAAAACCACCACATTTGGTAGCCAGAAGAAATGCGAGAGAAAGAAGAAGAGTACAAGCTGTGAATAATGCTTTTGCTCGTCTCAGGAAATCTGTTCCCATCGAAAACAGAAACAAAAGGTTGTCGAAAGTAAAAACACTTCACAGAGCTATCGAATATATTAATGCTTTACAGGATATGCTTTCTCAAGCCGACGACGATCTATCTGCAGAAGTTTCTAATGGCGATAGTTTAAGGAGTTACGGGAGTTATCTGGAAACAGATGTAAATGCTGTAAATAAGGAAAACCAGGTCGGACAGAGGTGGATAACGTTAGAATCGGTGAGTTATAAACATAATTCGCATTTATTTTTACTCGATTATATGCTGTTTAATCGAAATCGTTTTAAATTATTCAACGAGTATCGATTAGTAATAAAATTTAAGCAATTATACAACCGATAACATCTAGAAATATCATTTAATATTTATACGATATTTAAAAGCAAAATGTAATTCTGTTATTAAAATTTATTAAAAATCTTAAGATTTAATATCTATTTAGGAATCATTAAGTTTATATTAGTAAACATTGACACATAAAAAATTTAAAGAGCCACACTTTCAGTGTTCATCCATGTAGAGCGATAAAATTATGTCGAAAATGCATCAAAAATTCGAATTTTAATCTTTATAAACACAAATAATTTATCTATAATTAATTAATAATCGATTCTGGATTAAAAGATAAAGATTTTGCAATTTTATGTATATACATTTAAATATTTTCCTCTATAACACTAATGGTTTTGTAGAATGACAATCGAAAATCACTAAATATAATGAATAATCAATTAATATTGATATTTTTCTTCCAAGAAAATCTATTAAAATTTTCTTAAACGTAATCATTATTGCATATTTTTTAAAGAATTTTTTCCGCGATAAATTCTCTCTTTAATTTTGGTTAAAAAAATGTAAAATTATTGTTACCATTTAATTAACAAAATAATATAAATGTTACCTTAAAAAACATTTAAAATCTATATTTTAAATATAATAGACAAAATTTTATAGATGATTTTTTAATATATAAAATAAGAGATAAACACGATAAATTTATATAGAAGAGCAAAACAATTTGAAGTAAAGATGAGTTATAATATTATAGGCATATTCTGCATCATCATAAAGTATAAAAAATTCAAATATTTAATTATTAATCGAATTAAAACAATATGTAAATAAATCTGTAACTCGATTTCTAAGATGCTGATCACATCACACATAGGCCTATATATGAATTTTTTTTACTATATTTATATATTGAATGATCAAAATAATATTTTATAACTTCAAAACAAGTAATTATTGAATAAGCCGTCTCATCATTATATACAGTTTGTTCACGAATAAAAAAAATCCTAAATGTAGGTCAGAAAAATTCTCGATCTCTAGAGATCAATTCTGATGCTAAATCAATTACGTTTGGATAAGTATAAATTAAACTAAGCTTATTATGTTACATATAAATTTTAAAATTAATAAATCGCGTTTTAAACTAAATTTCTCGTTATAGAAAATTTAATTAATAAATTATATAATATATTTTTAAGTAATTCTGTAATAATTTCTGTACTTTTTACGATTACAGTCATGCGAACAAGACAGCTATAGTGACTACTTACCATTCTATGACGATTACAACGGTGGTTTATCAAGTTAAACGACGTCCATCATTAAAATAAAAGACAAAAAAATGAAAAATAAACTTTTATTCAATTATTGTTTATCGTTTCGAGATCTGAAAGAATTTATAAATATAAAAAACGTATAGAAAAAAGCAAAGAGTGCAAAAGTCCCGACGATTGATATATTTACAGCAATGCTTTGATATTCTGCAGTGCTGCACCTTCCATTTTTGCAGGGGCAAATTTATTGTGATAAAGTAAATGAATAAATATATAATAAAAAAAACTCTGTAAATTATCATCTGTATCGACGATGAATTTAAATACTCAAAAGAATTTTCATATCAAGAAAAATATCTATGTATATGTTCGTGTGAGAAACGATTATAGTTGTAAAAGTATTATGTTTTGTTTATACGTTCTGTCACTTAATATTTGTATTTTAGTGACAATAAATATTGCACATAGATTAGAAACATAATATATATATATATATTTTATTTTAATTTTGTTTAATAAATTATATTCAGGTGTTTAACAACAGCGTAAACGGTCGGAGGAAAAAAAATGTATTGCAGCATTAGATGTTTTTAGAAGTCGAATATAAATATTACACGAGTAAAATTGCATCATCGGTGGGTGGAGGAAGCCGAATAAGAGGTAACACTTTGAGGAGAGATTATCCAATCCCAGCAGGCGACTCTGGGGTTGGACAGCACGCCATGAGATCGTGAGGCACAACCATGAGAATCAATAGGCTGAGAACACACACATAGAATGAACACATGCTGTGAACAATATCTCTCCCTTGGACGTCATGTTCATTAGGTTGAGAGTTTGTATACAAATTCATCACTTTCCTCAGACAAGATAGTCTTGAGCAAATAAAGAGAAACCAAAGTAGTTGTTTAAAGATTTAAAGATTTTAATCTAAATCTCTTGTCATAATTATTATTTAAAAATAAATTAACAGAAAACACTGTTTGAAGTAATATTTTAGTTACGAAATTTATCGAATAACTTAAAATTTTTATTAAAATCAACGGTTTAAGATTATTTGACGGTGAAAATATAACGCTAAGAGGATATTGCTATCGGATAGATATTCCTCCTTCGAGATAACTAGCCAGAACTATATTTAAAATTTTAATAAATTGCTTTTCGAAAATAAATCTCACGGGAAAGGAATAAATTGATTGATTGTCAAATATTTCTGAACTAACATTCATATTTGATAAGATAATTTATCAGAAAGCACGTTTTTATTCAATAGTTTGGTAAAATTTCATTGTCGGTCAAATCCGGCATTAAATCTTATTATACAATGAATCAAATTTTTAAGATAAATCTATTATTAATTTTTTTAGTATTAAATTATATAAAAAATAAAATATAAATTATCGATGCGAAATTTGTCATAAATTATTAAAAAAAATTAAATAATATTTTGTTTAAATTTGACTTATCTATAGATGATAAAAAATAGATTCCTAAGTTTAGATAAATCATAATTATCCTCTTATCATCGAGATCGCCTAAATAATAGGCCTATATGAAGAAAAACCTGTAGGTCTATCTATCTAATTAACTTAATGCATGTTTTAGTCTAAAGAGTTTGGGATTAATTTATAATGCTTTATGAATAATAATGTTTATAAGCCTAGGCCAGATAAATATTTTTTACCGACAATAAAGAAATCTTACGTATAGGTTTCTGGAAGAAAGTGTTGTTTTATTATTATTATTTTGCCTGTTTTTTAACCAATAAATATTTTTTTTTAGTTCAACCCTCTTCTATCTGTGCAATAATAATAATTCAACGAAAATTACCTCCCGTAAGGCTACAGTATCACAATTAATGATACTTAGACTTTAAAAGCTCATACTATTCACCTCAAGACCCGTTCTTAGAAAGGATACATTCTATAAAGAATCTTACTCGTAATCTGACAGTCAATTTTTCCTTTTAGACAATGTACTAGGCCGAAACCGTGCGGACAATTCTCAGATAATGAAGGAACCAGACCCTCCACGTTGTTTCAATTGCTTCGGTTGTAAGTCACACGGTCTAGTTTTTTGTCACAACGCTTACCGACAAATTAGTTCACAAAACATTTCGTGAGGCAGTTTTAGATTCTCCGTTTTAATGATATACCCGAAGAATTGAATTATTTCTCTACAATTCAATTTTTGTTCACCTTTGATCTTTTTAAAGAGCTTTATTATAGGACATTCGACGTTGCCTGCAGACAATGAATAAGACGTTACTGCAAATAAGAGCCTCGATAGTTTAGACTGTCTGTTTTCTCTGATTTATGATACTGTTCCTGATTTCATAACACAAAAAAATAATAATGACATCAAATTGTTAATGTAAATAAGATTTATATGTATCAGAAAGTATACAGCTCCGTGATTCAAACTCTATATAGTTTTTTTTTGCGAGTTTTAGAAGGATAACTGTTATCGTGCTTTGTAAATTAAATTAGTATTAGAAATACCATTATTTTTGATGATATTTAACGATATAATCATCCAGTTACATCAATGGGCTCAACTGAACGGAGGTGTTCCACATGGTTGCTGTACCGTGTCCCCACTGATTTGATGGTCAAGTGAGTGTAAATATTTCTAACGCTAAGTGGGCACTGATTAAGTGAGAAAAGGATACAGAAGAGAACATCTGTGTATCATGTCATATATTTCATTAATAAAAACATAATTTTCATAATCATATTTTAGTTTGAATACGATAAAAATGAATGCCGCACACGTTTTTCGTTTAATTACTATTTTAGTGGCATTAAATCCATGGAAAATTATTAAGAGCAATCTTTAACTGACCTGGATTCATACTCGCACCTTTAAAAATTATCTCCATTACTTGAATGAAACTGCAAGCCTGAGGGATTTACATGACGATACGTCATTGTTGCCAATCATGCTTATCGTGAACTGTGTCATAATTGATACCTGTCATACTAGCACGTATCAATATTCGGAATTTAGAACAATTGGGAAATAAAAGCAGAACTGTTTTATATATTATTATTATTACGACGAAGATGATTTTTTATTTCAAAAATTATTTATTGCATTAATTAAAAAAAAAAGTTTCGTGATTAACCTATCTTTGAACTCGCATAACAGATTCGAGTCGCTCTTTGTTACAAAGTTATCAATTATACCGTACAAAATTTCGAATTTTTGTTGTACCTCTGTTGACCTTAATAACTTTCTTCAGACATGTCTCTCTGTCACATTGACCTTTTAGACCTCCCGCAACGGGTCAATAGCGAGATTATAGAGTTGTTTTCATGGGAAATATTCATCAATATAATTCTCCCAAAAACAGTAATGCTGTTTCTTTCCAGGTATTTAAGAGATGTAGGTAAGAAATTCTGCTTGGAAATCTGTTATTGCACATTAGCACACAAAGCTCACTGGCCTTGATAGAAGTCTTGTCTTAAAAGGAGTATCACTACATTTTTCACCATTGGAAGATAAACTATAATACATGGTGGTTGAGATACGTCATCAACACTTCCACAGCCTGTAATCAATACTAGACACTATATTCTCTGCACGTGACTGTCCCAAGCAATTAAAGAGGTGTAACAAATCAGCACAGGCGGCTAGTTCGTAATTACAAACGCACTGCCTTACTTTTAATACCTTGATGCATTTCGTATGGAGTAGGATGTTTCATCAATTTTTTTTTTCCATTTCTGCCTAAAGGTGTTGAATAATATTTTTGTCTGTTAATGATTTCTTTAATGCTGGTGTCGAATTGGAACCAAAAACCTTGACACGAGTATATAAAGCTTGTTAAATCGGACACGATTTGTGGCATCGAAATTGGATGAGATTGGCAGTTTGTCGATAGGTTTTTGTATTCCCATGTGATAAATACTGTCAACGAAAATTGGCTTGATTTTCTATGATAACAGGAGAGAAAAGCTTTAGCATACTGATGGTCGTTTGTTAAGAAATATTTCGAATATCTTAAGCAAATATCGGTTTTTATCGGTTTTATATTTACATTTTTATGAACAGATAAATATCTTTTTTTTTTTGCTTTATTGACTGTTTAGCTATAACTTATAGAAATGAACGACTTTTTTTGAGTTACTCTCACATTTGCATGCTTTACACTCAGAAAATTCATTAAAGTTAAATGCTTCATTTATCTACTAAGAATAATAAATGTGATTTAATAAAATTACTAGTTTCTTAGTGCTAATTTCTTAGTTTCTTAGTTCTAGAAAATTAGTGCTAAATAATCACGTTTTTCTCAGTTTTTTTTTAGTATTTCAACTGATGATGATATGATTTTGGCATTCTATACTATGATTTAGATTTAATCTCAAATTGACATGTAGGCTTTATCAAAATCAACTAAGATATGGTGTGAACTTTGCCAAAGCTTGTTATCTTTACGGTAACAAAGATTTATGTTGAGACTTTTCAAGAAACAAAATATTTAATGATCACTCTGCTTCGATGAAAAGTTTACCTCGTAGGCATGCAGCTACTGCATCAAAACAAATGACCGATGATACTTACTTGTCATGAACAACTATCATTTAACTAAGTGCAGGTCAGAAGTAGCCAAAGGCTTTTGAACAGTATAGTCAACTAACTGGAACCAATGTATGACTTATGATCTGCAACGCTGGGAGTGTCTTGGGTGAGGCACAATGTCTTCGTATATGTCCAACTATACCCGTAGGACAAAATTAATTGTCTTTCATCAACTTTTTCTACTCAATTGTATACGGTAACGTCGTTGTTTTAAAAATTAACTTTAATCTAAGAGATTCCAAGGCCGCATAAATAATAATACACTTAGACGTGTTTCTCTATAATATCTTAAAAACAAAATTATAATAATTAAAATGAAGCTAATATAATGTTTAATTATCGTTTTATAAGCTTTTTGACCTTCGGGTTTAGATCGTCGAACGAAAGACTAAAATGAATTTTTTAGATTTTTATATTAAGTAATTTCGAAATTTTTGAAATGACAGCAACAATGGTGAGAAGTGTTCAGCCATTGCCCTTAGCACCCCTTGAGAACCCCTTTCGTAGGCCATTGCCTTTCAGACGAATTCGGTTTCCCTGCTAAGTGTTGTTATCAAATACAGAGAGGCGTGTAATAAGCAATCATATACAACAACATTCTATTATTACATCAGCTATTAGCTATTGTCTGAATATTATCAGATACAAAACTTTTTTCCTTCAGATGTGAAAATCCCTGATGATAATGCGTCTAAAGACACTTTCTAAAACAATTAAAGTTCCACAGAAAGTACTCCGATTATTAAAAAACTTTTTAAATCTCACAGACAGTAAGTATAGTATTTACGACCGTATTTACATCAGTAGCAAGAAAAAAAAAGTAGATCGGATACTAGTTTAGTCTAACTTCAAGTAGATCTTGTTTTGTAATTTAAAAGTTCGTAAAGAGTTATTAATTATTCTAATAAAGTAAACGCAAAATTAATTAAATTAATAGAGACATTATGTCAACTTAATCATACGCTTATATAATTACGGTAGGTCAAGTTTATCCGATAACGATAAATTAAAAAACCGGATAAGCCGTAAAGGTACCACAGCTTTCGGAGTAGAAGAGTTAAAAATATTAGAATAAATTAAAAATAATCGGTTTGTATATATATTAACACACTATATAGTTGCCATTAACGTTGGGAATAAAGAGTTACAAGCATTAAGCGATCTTATAAAATCATTGATGCTTCATTACTTTTATCTTTTTTTTTATATAACATATAATAATTATCGACATATTTCGTTTCACAATTATAGGAATTATTATAATTATTTACTAATTGAAAATTAAAGAATAAAATTTAATTAATTTTTACCGAGAGAACATCTTTTGGCATGCAATTGTTATAGCTTAAGATCCCTAAATAAATTTTGTATTAAATGATTTTTTAGCTTATTTATCAAATTTACAATTCAATTAAATTAAATTAATAGAATTTATTTACATCAAATTTTAATTAATTATTATTTTAAATTGAATAATCGTTGATTAAAATATCCTAAATATTAAAATTCAGTTAATAAAAAAAGTAAAAATTAATGCATAAAAATTTAGGGAGGTATTTGATTAAAATCTTTTTAAGATTTAAAAAATTTTTTTTTCATACAGTATTAAGATATTTAATCAAATTCCTCTGCAACAATTTTTGTTGTTAGAATTAATGCAGGATGAATATTTCATTCAGAGTATCAGACTAACAAGTTTGAATAAATTACTTCACGTATTCACAATTTATTCTCTCGGCTTTAATGAACGACAATTAATGTTTTAAAATAAATTGTTAACTAGTTTTTATAAGTATAAATTAAGTTGGAATGAAAATTTAACCTATATCGTTTATAAACAGCTTTTAAATTTTTTCCCACCCGCTGTAAACATTTTTAATATATATATTTTTTAATTTTTTTTGATAAAAATAATAACGAAAAATTTAATTTAGATTTTTATTTAATAAAATGATTTAATTCAATATAA
>AYEL01055560.1:0-15584 GCA_000484575.1 Olivierus martensii
TTATTTCATTTTAAAATTATTTTTATTTAATTTATATCAAATTGTTTATTTTTTACTCTAATATCTAAAACTTATATATATATATATATGTTAGCTATTAAAAAAAATACATTTTAACATACAGTATTATGTAATTTAAAATACTAATGTTTAACGCTTAAAAAAATCTAATAATAAGACAACTGATGAGATTACTTTGAAAAGGAACATCTAATTATATTAATTTAATTATATTTTTCTTTAATATTAATTCATTTATGACAAACTGTTTCAAATATATATAATTTAAATTTCGAACTCCATCACATTGTATCATTGAGACCACGTGAAAACTTGGATAAAAATAAGTAATCTTCTAAAATTATAATGCTTTATATATATATATATTTGTTTTCTTGAGCTATTTTGAGGAGGGCTAAACAATTACAAAGATGTAAATCGTATGTCGTCAGGCCCTCCCCAAAATGGTGGCTGATAGAAATATTTTAATTAATTAAAATAACATCTCTGAAAGCATTTGTTACATATAAACCCTATTAATCATCTATAGTCATTTTAAAATATTTTAGATACATTTACAATAAAAATCTTATGCCTTATAATAGCATAAGATTATTATTGTATAGATGTTTTGAATAAAGCCTGATGACTATATAGATTACGTCTATTGTGGTTTGTCAGACACTCAAAATATCCACGTATCAGTGTGTAAATCTGTATGATCGTCAGACATAAGACAATTATTGTAAAATATATCCAAATATTTTCAAATGACTATAGAGAAATAATACGGGATTTATGTGCGATAAATGTTTTCAGAGATAGTGTTTTAATATTTCTAACAACAGCCATTTTTGTCTTGATGCACCACTACTTCGTAACGAGACTATTTAACATCCTCAAAATTAATAGGCATTGTGCTCAACATAATAGGAAATGATTTCTTATAATTAAAACGCGCTGTCATGTTTAGTTTTCGCGATATATTATAGACGAACAGAAAAAGTTTATTATTATGCTCGTATATAACCAATTTTTTTTTTTTTGTAAGAAGCGGCTTAAAAATACTTGAATGAATTCGGAATAAAATTAAAGAGTTTAGTAATTTGTTTCTTTGTAGATAAAATTGTTTACTCTTCAACGGTTAGTTAAAAAATAAGAAAGGGGGGGAAAAAGCTAGATGAGAGAAGATACTAGAGCAAAATTCCGTCACACAAGAGTGACTAGCTTGTTAGAAAGAAAGTTTCTTCAGGTTTGATTTAACAACCGAAAACATGTTTAATGTTCTATAAATCTTATTCATCGAAAACTATACCATAAAAGTAATTTAGAAAACCGCATTTTATACGCGAACGTGGATTTAATTTCTGTCATATTTAGAGCATAACGTACTCTATAATAACTCTCCGCTCCAAAAATTTATAATATTTAATATCATTGCCTTTCTTCCTCGAAGAAGTAAACAGTATCAACAGTGATATTTATTTTATTCAGCTAAAAGTTATGATCCTTTTTAAACCGACGATAATTTTTTTTTTCTTCTCTGAAAAAATTAAGTGCGGTAACATCTTCAACATTTAGAATAATGACTGAAGATAATTACCCAAAAAATTCAAAATAAAAAATTGTACAGAATCCAACCTTTATTTTCAACTAAACTAATTATTCAATTTGCATAAAATTTGCATTACAATCTTACTGTAATTTAAATTTCAATAACTATTTTTGATTTATGAAAATGTTTTTTTTTTTTTTCCACGTGCGATTTATCTACAAGTTTCACCTAGAAATCCAATGAATGAGTTCCATTACCCTATTTATAATGTACAGTCCAAGGTAGAGGCCTTTTTATAATTCCTCGGGTCATGTATAACCTTTATTTCTCAAATTAATCTTTAATCGAATTCTTCTTCACATAACATCCATCAGTAGTCATATTAATTACATTTTATATTATAGAAACGATAGATTTAATCCATTAACGAATTTATAAGGGTTAATTGATAACGATTAGAAGCAATTTTTCAGAAACATTAATCTCGATTAAGACAAATTACACTCATCTGTGTTTAAATGCATAAAAATACGGTAGCCTAACCGTTAAAGTTAATTGATTTCGTCTCAAGATTTATAATAATTGTAAAAGTTTCGGTTTTTTAATAACAGATGGCAGTAAACGTATAACGTCGTCCGAAGATAAATCACTTTTACGACGTAAATCGTGAATTAATTAATTAATATCTTCAATATGTAAGAATACGTACGAATTTTATAAGTTATTAACTCGATTAAAAAATATTAAATAATTTTATATATATATATATATTATGCATAATTATTACCAGATGGCAACATATTAATTTACGATGAACGATGTTTACGATTAAATAACCAAAACTTTTTCGAATAAAATTTAATTCGTAATTAGTATTTAAATATGAATGATTGCGTATATTAATTTTTATTAAAAGTTAAAAATAGCTAATAATCATAGTTTAAAAATATAATAAAATGAAAAATTAAATTATTCAAAACTTGTGCTGCCATCTGTCTATAATAATCAATATTAAATGAAATCGAATTTCTACTACGATATAAATATTTTTTCTTTTTTTTATCGAGTAAAAAACGTCATCTACTTAATATGCTTGGCCAAGTATAGCCAGCGGGCAATTTTGTAACTTTTAAATTGTCATAACTTTTCTGGAAATGATCCAAACTGATTATTATTTCTACACGATACCCATCATCGTTGAAGGAAGAATGTTAACCTATCCAAAATTTTTATCGGTAAACTGAAAACGTTAGCAACTCATTATTCGCTTAGAAAATGTCGCCTAGTTCATAATGTAACCGATTTACTATGGAAACAACCTATCTTTTTAAAGAAAATAAAAAAGAAATAAAAGATTATAAATCATAAATTTAAAAGTATTCCTCCTATATTATTTTGAAAATTTATGCCATTCAAAATTACTTATAAAAATCTAAATTTTATTACTTTAGAATGTATATAATTATTATTTCTTTGTTTATTTATTTTTTAAATGCAGTTTTTGATAGAAAACATGGTTTCAGTTTGATTCTGCTTGGAACCATATATTGTAAATTTATGAATATTAAATGTTTATAAAAAATAAGCAATATTTGTGAATTAATTATTCATTATATTTTATTAATATTGAAGAAATAGTTTATTTTCTATCATAAAATTTGTGATAATCAGAATGTAATGAAATATCGGCGTAACAATAAACATGTGTAATGCTGACGTAATAATAAATATGGTACGTCATCTTTGACACTAATTTGTAGTGAATTTAAAAAAGCACACAAAAAAAAGATTCTATACAATGTTTATAATATAAAAAAGATAACATCTTTAAATGTACCTACAGTTGGATTTCTGTGCCAACTTGAGAAAGTTTTTCTTAAATTATGGAATCAACAAATGATGTAAATTTTAATTGGTGAAAAATAAATAATACAATACATTGTTTCTACTTTTCAGAAGCTTGTTACTTATTCTAAATTTATGTAAGGCATAAGAATTCGTTATTATTATAGTAATCGTTGTATAAGTAATCAGTGTAAGGAATTGGTGAGCTAAACAAATTTTTGAATCTTATACATGGAAAATTCTACTAAAAACGATGATTTCACGCATTGTGAAGCATTTTGAGTTAAAGTAATTTCGCGTTTATGTAACAAATGCAGAAATAAAATGTATTTGCTGTGGACTTTGAACAGATTTACTAAAAATAAAAGTGTAACAGAACAGAGAAATTTCAGTTGTTTTTTATATTAGGATAAGGAGATAATTCCGGATATCACGGTTAATTTTAACTTTTTCCAATACTAAAAAGTCTGCCAGGTGAAAATATACATATACAGGTATATTATCCAAAACTGGAGCAAAATATTAATATTTGCTTAGGAAAATTATATTACAGAATTTGAGGAAAGTTATGATGATCATCTATTTATATTTAAATGATACAAAAATGCTAGAATTAGCATTGTAAAATTTCTTTGTAGTATATTCAGCCACTTTTTATAAAAAATAATATTATAAATTCATTTTATCTATTCGAAAATATCTTAAGAATAAAAAAATTCAAACCATTCAAATTTTAAATGATTCTTCCTTATTATTTAAGATATGTATTGCTATTACCATCTATGGCTATTACTTTTGAAGTTCCTAAGTAATTTCATTACAAGACGGCGATCATTCGAAACATTAAAATGTCGATATTTTTGAGAATAGACCTACTGTCGCAGATAAATAATAATCAACAGTGATTATTATTTGAAATTTGAAAGGTTTTTGTTTCGTAAAATAATATTTATAATATAATTTACTACTGGTAAATTTCTTAACATTTTTCAATATTAATAAATTTCATATCTTTGAGAATAGACCTACTGTCGCACATAAATAATAATCAACGGTGATTATTATTTGAAATTTGAAAGGTTTTTGTTTCGTAAAATAATATCCATAATATAATTTACTACTGGTAAATTTCTTAACATTTTTCAATATTAATAAATTTCATATTTTTTTAATATAAAATTATTTAACAAATCAAACTAGAAATTTGTAATTTTCCAAAAATTTACATAAACATTAAAAAATGATAAATTAAAAAAAATACATACAGTATAATATTTCTCTGTAAATGTAGAAAAATCTCATATCAAAATTTGAACTGTTATTTTAATAACAACACGCTTAATTTTTAATTTATTGATAAGGTGTCATATATAAAATTTTGAAGAAAAACTATTTATTTATTGATAATAAATGCAGGAAAATATTCCTCATTAGGAAACAGTTTCATAAATTTACAATACATAACATTCTAGTGATTATATCCAGCAAAATTCTGTCAATATTTAAAGAAGGATATTAAATAAATTTTGAATATTTATACATTTTGATAGTAATAGATGCATATAGAATATATTTAGCTGTGTAGAATATATTTAACAAACAGCACACAACATTATTATTAGAAAAGTCCTTATTTTGATACTTTTATGAGATGATAGACTTTATATAAATTTCATCAAGAATATTTTATTTTAAAGAAAAGTGAGCATTTAAAAACAAGAAAAAATTCTTGTATTTAAATATTCATCTTTCTTCATTAAATACTTTTTATGACAGATTTAAATTGCAGAAATGAACCAATATCAAAGTACAATTTTTAAGCTACCTTCCGAAGGAAAATATGCTTATAAGGTAAACATTGTCTGTCTGTGTCCCCCACCAATAACTTTTGAACTAATTAACAAATTTTTATGAAATTCATTAACGATGTTCTACCATTAAAAGTCACTTCAACCAGCATCCTATAATCCTGTAGGATAATTTAATCCTATAGAATGCAATTTAATTTTTATCAAAATTTTATTTTATATTATTAGCAACAGATAGCACTAAATGTTACTAGATGTTGCATCGAATTAGAAGACCAAGAATGCGACAAAAGTGGGTACTGAAAATGGCTGAACTTCCGCTATTAATAGCGGAAATCACAAAATATTTATGAGTTGTGAAATAGTTTACTTTTGTAATAATTCATTTTACACTTCATTACATATTCTGAAATCTGTAAAATGATAAATTATTCCTCAATTATGGTTTTATTATAATTTCTAATCAAAATAAGAAATGTTCTACTTTATCTGTTGATAATGAAATCTCTAAGATAAATCAAAATAAAATTAACTATAAAACGGTATACAGATATTTATAAATTACATAAATCATAAAAATATAAATTTATGTAAAATGTTGCTAGATTTATTGAATAGATTTTTTTTTTTTTTGTTTTAAATTCTTAAATTTCTCAAGGCTTTTAACTCAAAATTGATTTTAAATATTCTTTATTAACAAATATTAATTTAACTTTGAAATTAATATATCCGAATTACTGAAAAGCAAAATAATATCAAAACATCAATAAAACATTAATTCTATTAATAAAATTTAGTGAACAGTACTGAAAACATTTAACTAATTATTGAATTTATTAATTTGCAATTTTAATAAATCACTTTCTAAATATAGCAATATATTTTTTCCTGTTTTAGTTTCAATAATTTTATAATTTCTAATTTGATCTCATTGTCAGTGATAATTTTTCTTTTCTTATTTTGGCATGATAAATTATCTGCATTTTGAGAAACACTGTTTCTATCAATTGAAGAAATCTCTCGAATGGTTAATGTTTCTTCATCTTGAGGAATTGTTGTCACTTCTTCAGAAACTGTTGACAGTATTTCATTTCTTATAGATTCAGAATATAATTCTGAATATATACTATTTCTGTTTTCTGCTTATTATGATATATCAGTTAAATATTCTAGCTAATATTATGTGATTTGCTCAAATATTTTTTGTCATATATTGATCATTTTAATTCATACAGTATGTATAGTATCTGGTATAATTAAATTCCATTTATTAAAAATTATTGAACATTATCAGTTTTTTAATTAAGTCAAGTAACATATTTACATTGTCTTATTCACAATAAGATATTATTAATTTAATATTTTCTAAAATTTATTAATTAATCTTTAACATAAGTATTTTGCTTACACAGATATATCTTCTTATATATTCCACATATTGATGGAGAATTTTCACCTAATGTAATATCTATGATTTTTTCATCTAAAACTGATAAAGGCTGTGGCTGAGTTCCTCCATCTAAATTATAAATAAATCAAATACAGTAATAAATGCAACTATTACTCTATAGTACCTGACGTCTATGAATAAGTCCAAATTATTTAAAACTTGCAATTAAAAATGCAATATCATGTATTTTCTATACTGAATTTATGAATAGAAACATTATTGTTTTTTAAATTGATTTCATCTATAAGTCCAAATTATTTAAAACTTGCAATTAAAAATGCAATATCATATTGTATTTTCTATACTGAATTTATGAATAGAAACATTATTGTTTTTTAAATTGATTTCATATCATTACTAAGAAATTATTTTTGGTACATCCTTTATTTTCATATTATCTTGTTTACTATGTTTTATTCTGAAAATGAAGCATTATCTTTACCTGTTTTCTGAATATTCTTCGTATAAAATGAAAAGTTTTTTTTTACTTGTTTCCATCAAATTTTTCCATTTCTTTTTCACGTCTTGTGAATATCTTATAATAGATATACTTTGAGAATTTATAATATCTGTAATTTCATCCTATGCTTTCATCATCTACCTTGAAGTAATATTGTTATTCAGTTTGCTGCATTGGTCATCTTTTTTTATTTTCGCTTTTTGTCCAATTTGGTTTTTGTTTAGTTGAGTTTTGTCACCGGCCATTACAGAAGATTCCCACGATGCCATTACATCATGGAAATCTTAATTAAGATATGGCATCGAATAGATAACACGCTATAAGAAAACAGCATAATATAAAATTATTTCTAGTCGCCTCATTTAGAGTTTTTCCTTAGGAATCTGATAATGGTAGTAATTCAAAGATTCGTGATAACTTTGGTTAAGTTTAATTTTAACCCAGCATGGCAGTGAGAGATACGTATTATATGCTATATTGTTAGATGTAAAATTATATTTTTTATATTCTGTTTACACATTTCTGTATTTCATTAAATATTATTTAAAAAAATCTATTTATTTTGTTTTCTGAAAAAGCAAAGATGCAGAGATACATATTTTAAATATGCAAAACAGGATCGTGGATAACATTATCCTAATTCTGAAACAAGAATAAATTTAAACAAAATTCAAAATTCCACAGATTTTTCGCGTTATCCAATGTTTCTTCTGAAAAATTGAATAATGCGAAAGGCGAGATAACATATAATAATACTGTCTTAAAATTTGAAAGATAGACAGAATTCTTTATATATTTTTATTATTCTTTATATATAATTTAATTAACAAAAAGACCTAGGATAACCTAGAATTAAATTCAACAAAAAAAAAAATTATGAATCTTTTTTAAAATGCAATAGTTCTGATAATTATATAGAATTTTCCGAATATGTATTCAATATTATTATTTTTTCACAAGGGCTTAGATGCCTATTTTAGTCCAAAATTACCCATTTTCCACCATATCAACTATTTAAAAAAAGCCAGTTTTTTCAAACAACTATTATTCTATTATTCTACAAGGCAATATCTGCATTATTTTGATATCTGCACTATTTTGAAACAGCAGCTTATTATTTTTCTAGTTTAAAGAGTGAATCGACTGAAAAAAAAGGCTCAATGAACAATTTGGAGGAAAAATCGTGTGTTCCAGTGGAAAAACTTTTTACAATACAGCTTTAAGATAAAGCCTTCAATGTAACGTTTCTTGATTATAAAAATTAAAAGTAATGCGATTTTTTTTACTAAAACTAAAAAAAAAAAACTTTAATTCGACATATTATGTTGGAAAGAAATTAAATACGTTACTATTTTTGAAAAGAACAGAAAAATGAAATTTATTTATAATATGAAATGCACTAAACTTTTCTAAATTAACAGCAAAATTACAAAAAATTATTTTTCTTATATATAACGAATTCTTGATTTTAAAAAATGAACAGGTGAATTGTTATTTATTTTTTTGAAAAGCGATATAGTCCTTTGAAAGTGGATATTAGCTTTATTTACATAAGCAAAATTTAAAATTAATAATCCAAAGATTTCATCAGGAATTAATACTGAATATCGGGTAACTAAAAAGTTTCGCTTATCTGTAACATGAGATTTTTTTTTCTTTTAATAGGGAAATAAATACACAACATTGATATTTTAGGAATTTAATTACAATTGGCGTCGGATCACATAAAAATATATTAAAAATAGGAAAAAAGATAACTCAAATAGCTTTCTAAGTATTTATTAAATAGGAAAAATATTAAAGATTAACAAATAAGGTTGCATTCTGTGCTGTAATTCTACGAATGAACAGCGTTGCTACTTCAGATTAAGAGCAACAAAATTTAGTTATTTAAATAACTTCTTCAATAAATTTATTAAGGACGACGAAATTTCTTAATAATCAAGTGATATGTTTACATTATCTTCACAATCCAGCCAGTGAAATCATCGCTACAAATTACGTTTCTATCAACTAAAATTTTCACATTTTTGAATGCAATTGTAGTTATTTTCAATATTTGAATGGCTATCATAACTCTCGAAGACTGTTGACCAATTCTTTCGTTTCGATAAATTTTTTGCTCTTATTAGCCTCACCGATATTATCATTATTTATCTCTAATGTCTTTATTAAAGTCTTGAAAACATTGTTGTATTGCTGAAACTATTCAAAACAATGTTTTAAGTATATTGTTGTATTGCGACAATTACAGTATAATTATTATGTCTGACTACAATGTAAATTTTATTATTCAAGATGCCATCAATAATTTCTAGTACTTATTTAAAAAATATATAAATTAAAATAAAAATGAATGGATATCATAAAAACAAACATCTGTCAACATTGTGTTAATTTTTTTCCTCTGCTTTGTACAATAATACTGCATAATTTTTTAAAACATTATTAATTAACAAAAATCGGAATTATGGACAATATTAGCTTTGGTATAAGAAAAAAATCAATAATAAAAACAGATGTTTAAATAAAAAAATAAATACTATCATATATATAATGAAAATTAATTTATATGATGACGTTCTTTACCGGAAGTCCGCCATCTTGTTTGCCGTTCAAACACGAATGGGCTGTATACAGTTTTTGAAATGCTGAATCATTTCAATTTTTTCCGCTTACGTTATTATAAAATTGAACTTTAAAATATGATTAATAGCTAGAAAATCGATTTTATTTCTGTTATAAACAGTTACCGTACTTAGAATTACTGTAGAAAATATCGTACTTTCCCCAGACACATTCATAATAAGCAGTTTTTATGCATCATAAAATTCCTGTTGATTATATTGATATAATGCGTAATGTTATTTTTGATTGATTTCTACACTACTTTCTACGAAAAATTACCGTAAATTACGTCATGCCGTTATCATATTTCTGAACTATGGTAAAGGTGTAACGTAATCTACAGTTAAATACGCGATTATTTCTATGTTTAAAACTACATCAAAAGTAAATACCGTAAAGATAATTTATAACTGTAATAACAATGGAATGCAAATCATCACACAATATTTGTATCTTGAATTTAATTCTAATTTTAATTGCCAATTACTCAAGATATAATTAAGAAATGAATCCAGGATGTTTATAAATCTGTCAGATATCGCATCTAAAATTAAACATCACTTCCGGGTTTAAGTTTATTCTCGATTAATTGGCAGTGTATTGTATCTTCAATATATCTTTAAAATTAATCCAACATCATAGCAATATTAAACTATCTATACTACTACTTTAACTTTCTATAAAACAAAAGATTTGAAAGATATTGATCAAGCTGTAGTCAAAATTCTAAGAGCCATTAATAAGAATAGATACAAATGCGCTCAGGGACGTACCCAAGTAATGGTTAATGAAAGGGTGTTAAGACAAAGAGGGTGCTTGATAAATTTCCCTACTGAACATTTAACTAAATAAGATTTGCCGATAAGTATTGATTTTAAATTGAATATATGAAAATTCATTATATGATAACGACAATCGTTTCTTTTATGTAAAGATATAAAGATTTTTGTGCCTTACTTTTCATTGAGTATTCAAGAAAAAAATTTCAAAAAGACTCCTCATACAATTCATGATTTAATTAATTAAAAATTTAAAAATACTTATTTTTGAATTGAAGAAAAAATTTAGAAATATGACATAATATTATAGATATATTACTGTATCTGTATAAGCAATAATATTATTGTATAGAGATAACATATAAATGACTCTATAAATTTAAAATACATAATAAAATAAAATTTCTTTGCTATATCTTAATGTTATATTCTTCAATTAAAATCGAGACTTCTTTTCAGGAATCGGCCGGATGGCCGCGTGGTAAAGCTATGGCTTATCACCCTGGAGAATCCGGGTTCAAATCCAGGTCCCACACCTCCAGTTTTTCAGGAGGGGTCCGGGCCCAGCCTGTTGAACCCCATCCTTCAATCATTTAGTTGACTCAGACCCCATGATGGGTGTTGGCGCATCATGTCTGAGTGGCCGCCGACAGATATAGAATATCCCATGAGGATATGGCGGCAACAAAACTAACCCAACCTAATCCTGTTCAAGAATCATCCATCTTTATTGTTCCGACTAATATTCTTATAAATTTAAAGAGGAAAACTGCGATATACTATTATTTATTGGAAACCGAAAATAATATTTTAACATAGTTATCAATCGCAATTTTTATAAACATCTTGATTCCCAAATGCTAGCTGACTACGGGAATTTTGATGTTTTAAATCTGGCTTATTATTGCCCGAAGAGTTTACATATATCAAATTCGGTGGATCTATTTTTAAAATTTTAACAAATTTATAGTCAATTGTTTGTGCTGCGTTATTACTGCAGATTCCCAAAGTTTCGATGTTAGTGGCTCGTAATTATGCGTTTTAAAAATGATTCTTGCAGGCCATCCAGCTAGGCATCAAGTTAAGCGGATCTATTAGAAGTAACTATTTGTTTTGAAATTTTTATTGTCCATCATTAGTGCCGTAAATTACCAACGTTAGTGACGCGTAATTACGCGCTTTATAGCAATTTTAAATAAAATATCGTTTCACACGATATATCGCGACAAAATTTGATAGCTCGCGAGTGGCCTAATCATCGCTTTGCATCTCTTCACGTGTTTCTCTCTCTCTCTCTTTCTCTATTTGCTTTTAGTGTTGAAAAAATTTTAGATATATACAGATCCAAGAGTTATCCCAGTTATCCTACTTTTAGAGGGTTTAGCGATAGAAAGTAGGCTAATATCTATTGATAATTATTAATTATCAATCATATTATCAATAAAGAATACAGTCTTCGTCTTTCAAAATAATAATAATTCGGTTATTAATGTTATTGATTGATATTAATTTTTTCTTATATTGTATAGATATACATTATACAATCCATTCTTGGCAAATTTAAAATTTTGTCGAATAGTTAAAATATAAGAAAAATTTTCTTATTGCTATTTCCATTATTCTAAAACAAATATTTTCATTTTCAGATTGTTTGAAATTCGAAAAAATAATTAATTTCAGTCGAAAAATATATTTTATCAAAGAATGATTATATCTCCTTAAATGAATAAAATTTGTTTTCGAAAGAAAATTAATTCTCATCTGTAAAAACAAAAACAGTATCAATAATTGTTAATGGAGAACAAATTATATATATAAAGACGGGCCGGGGCCGGGCCCGGAACCCTCCTGAAAAACTGGAGGTGTAAGATCTGGATTTGGACCCGGATCCTCCAGGGTGGTAAGCGACACTTTACCACTCACTCGGCCATCCTGCCGACACTTAGCAATCAGACAATAATTGGAATTGTGTAAAAATTTCAATTTGTATGTTGTCAGTTATAATTAAATTTGAGTTTCTAGAAAAAAAAACGCATTTTTATTGAAATCAGATAAATATATTTAAATAAATTTAAAAATAAATATGATACATCATAATAAATCAATATAGGAAGGTGTATAACCAATTAAACAAGTTATATCATCTTGCAAATAATTTTTTAAACTAATATTTAATTATTCAACTATAACTTTTGATTAATTAATTAAACGTTTTGCAAAAAAATTGCATCCTGATCCAGAATCGAAACGAATATGTATCAATGCTCAACCATCATATCTCTTTAATCATTTAGATACCGATAAAGTTTTCTTTACATGTAACTCAAGTTAAGATAAAGCAAAATGTTACAGCAAAAAATATTAACCATATTACATAATTAATACAATATAGTACGCCGGATGGCCGCCTAATAAAGCAGTTGATTACCCGAGCTTGAGGTCTGGGTTCAAATCCAAGTCCCACATCTCAGATTTACAGGAAGAGTCCAGACCTGGTCTATTGAATCGAATCCCATCCTTTAATCTTCCGGTTGATCCCATCATGGGTATTTGCTAGCCTATAATGGGCTCTATAAGTACCCATAGCCAGATAAAATATATTCCTTGTGTAATATGATGGCTTAACTACATTAATCTAATTTAATACAATATATGATTACTTAGCAATCAGATTAGGTGAGGTTAGTTTTGGTCTATATCCTCATAGGATATTCTTTATCTGGAGGCGACTACTTATAAAACCCATCACAGGCTGGCCAACATCCATGATGGGGTCAACCGGATGGTTGAAGGATGGGGTTCAACGAGCCGGGCGCCGGGCCCGGACCTCTCCTGAAAAACTGGAGGTGTAAGATCTGGATTTGAACCCGGATCCTCCAGGGTGGTAAGTGACACTTTACCACTCACTCGGCCATCCTGCCGACACTTAGCAATCAGACAATAATTGGAATAAAACATTAAAAAATGCTACATATGATGATTTTATTAAATATTTAATAAAACGGATTTGTTCATTTATTTAAATATATTAAATTATTCGTGTAGATCAGGGGTGTCCAACCTTTTGGCTTGCTTGGGCTACATTTGAAGAAAAGAATTGTCTCGGGCCGTACATAAAATATATTAATTCTAACGATATTTGTTAAGCAAAGAAGTTAGTAAATAATGTACAATATATGATATCTACCATGACAGATAAGCAAAAATGTCGTAGTATAATAATCTTTGACTTCTTTTCGTTCAGAGCAATGATATATGATATATACCATGACAGATAAGCAAAAATGTCGTAGTATAATAATCTTTGACTTCTTTTCGTTCAGAATTTTTTTTTTAAATCTTTGAGCAGTTCAAGAACTTTTAATCATTGAAATAAGAAATATTTTAGAAAATAGAAAAAGGAGTATAGATATTTAAATAATAAAAACTTCATTAATTTCATTATTTTTTTATATATTTTTAGTACAAAAATGAAACGAATTTCTTTTTATTTATTAGTGGGATATTTGATGATGATTTCAAAACATAAAAAAAAAACAAGTACATAAAAATCTCATTACTTTCAGGAAGTTTATGATTTTATGTTGGGCCGCATTCATTACAGCGGTGGGCCGCGGGTTGGACATCCCTGATGTAGATGTAGAATTAATTTTTTTCCAATGACATTTGGCAAATCATGTTATCAATAAACATGTTTTGCTTACTATACTTAAAAATAAAAATAAAACTATATTGTTTTAAGTATTTTCATTACACAAAATTTAAACTTCTTTATATATTCGAATTATAATATTTTAAATAATTTAATATTAAATAAATCAAATTCATTTTTAAAAATTTTAGTTATTTACGATATTTTGGATACTAGATGGCAACATCCCAATTTACGATTAGATAATCAAAACTTTTTCGCATAATGTTTAACCCGTAATTAATATATAAATATAATAGTGATTAAATAAAATAATTTTTATTAAAATTTAAAAATAGTCAATAGTCAAAATTTAAAAATACAGTTTTTAAAAATAAATTATTTAAAACTCGTGCTGCCATCTGCCTATAATAGTCGCTATTAAATGCAATCGAATTTCTACTGTGATATAAATATATATTTTTTTTATCGAATAAAAAACGTCATCTATTTAATATGCTTGCTCACTCAAGTACAGCCAGCGGGCAATTTTCAAACTTTTAAATTGTCATAACTTTTCTGGAAATGATCCAAACTGATTATTATTTCTACACGATGCCCATCATCGTCGAAGGAATAATGTTAACCTATCCAAAATTTTTATCGGTAAACTGCAAACATTAGAAACTCATTATTTGCTCTTAGAAAATGCTATCTAGTTCATAATGTTACCAATTTACTATAAAACAAATTTTTTTTTTTAAATATAAAAGAAGAAAGAAAAGATTAAAACTCACAATTTTAAAATTTAGCTGCAAATATTATTTTAGAAATTTGTACCGTTCAAAGTTTGGGTAATAATAATCAAAATTTCATAATGCATATGAGTATTATTTATTTTTTAAGTACAGTATTTGGAAAAGAAACGAAGTTCTAGTTTGATAATATTTAGAATCATAATTAATATTATAATTTTCTGAAAATTAAAAATATATTGATATATATTTGTAAATTATATGTGCATTAGATTTCTCATTATATTTCATAATATTGATCAAAGTGTTATTTTTTCTATCATAAAATTTGTGGCTATATTCAAAATTTAATGAAATTATTTATAGTAATTATTACGTAAGAATAAATATGAACGATGCTGACGTAATAATAAATACGTCATCTTTGTCGCTAATTTAAGAAAAGCAAATCAAAAATCTTTCAATTAATAAAAAATAAATGTCTTTATATAATATTTATAATATAATAAAAATGTAGTCTATAATTGAATTTTTCTGCCAACTTGAAAAACTCTTTCTTGAATTATGGAATCAACAAATGTTAGAAATTTTAATTGGTAAAAAAATAAATAAATGCATTTTCTATTTTTTAGAAGCTTGTTACTTATTTCAAATTTATATGATACAAATTTTT
>AYEL01055564.1:0-39975 GCA_000484575.1 Olivierus martensii
CTTTCGATTCGATATTTTGGTTTTGATTTGGCGGTTAGTTTGATGATGATATGAGACGCAATTCCTGGTAAGTTATTAATTTAGATGAATGATGTAAAATATGAAAATAAATTTTTCTTAAACACTTAGTGTTAAGTTTATTGTAGTTATTCATTGTGAAGTTAGCTAATGGCCGGAATCTTACAAAGCAAGAACCAATTACCATATTTTCCATAGAGTTAATACTTCGATTAGTGCGAGAAATTCGTGGAACCAGTTATTCGCACTAATCGAGGCCTACCTGTACATTAACTCAATTAATTAATTTTTCTTTATTATTAGTAATTATTTAACAATCAACAAGCTATCAATGACATCACATTTTTATAAGATTTTCAGTCACATCAATTTTAGTTTTAGCTATTTCAGTTTAAAGTTTTGAATTGTAATTGTATTTTAATTATTTTTTGGTTTCTAACCCCTTGCCATTTCAGTGATTGTATGATCGTTGTTGTGAGATTCTGTTTTTAATTTTATTTTTATTTTACCACGAGTTCGTTGCATTTGTGAAATGAATGAGAAAAAACGTAAAATAGAAAATGAAAATCGAGTATATTAGTAGCGATGGGAAAATGACTTGTACATACATACTTTTTTTATATTTTTTAACTATTTATATTTTATAACTTAACATGTTTATTGGATGCAATCTGGTAAATATAATTTTGTAATAAGGTTTGTCAATCTGGAAATAAAATTGGTTTCCAAAAAGCGTTATATTTATGCATTCCGGTTATTGAGACAATAGCGTATCAAGACCAAAGCCCCTCCCCCTTTTTTGTAACTGCGGCCCTTCATATCTGTAGTAAACACGGCTATGGCTCTCGGGTTTATTATAATTGGACAGCACTGGTCTATATGATGATCCAAAAATTCTCTCAATTATTTTTATTCTCTTAGTTGATTTATTGATGTTTTACACTAATAAACCATCTAAGGGAATAATAATTTGAGTTATAAAAATACAGTAATTTGCTTTTAAATGCATAAAAATGCATTCATAATTGAAAAATATCAAACAGGAATCTGCACCACGAAGCATTTATTCCTATTGAAATCCTTAAGTTCTGCAGGGTTTAGAAAGCTTTTAATATTTGAATTTTGCGTACTGTATATTAAATTTTTTTTTAAATTTTTGAAGTATTTTCATTTTGAAAATTATTTGATAATGGGACACTTTCATGAATTATGTAAGTAATTATGTAATTTGCTATTTACAAATTATTTAGTATACTATATAATATATGATTCTAATATAGTTGAACGAAATTCCAAAATTGAATCGTAATTAAAAGATTAAAATACTCATACAGTAAGACCCCGATTAACGCGGGGGATACGTTCCAAGGAAACAAAGCGCTAAATTAAACAGAGTTAAACGAGGTCATTTTAACACGTAAATAATGAGGATAGGTGAAATAGGATAGTAAATAAAAAATATATACATAGCATTTTTTTATTTTATTTTGTAACATGCATTACATTAATTATAGACATTTTTTATTGCTAATATCGATTTGTATTCCTAAATCATTAATGAACAAATTCTTAAAATTATAAAATAAAAAGTTTTAAGAACAAAAAGCAGTAATCAGATTGCAATAAGCTATAAACAATGAAAAAATATTGACAAAAGAATAACGTTCTAACTTCAAGGAACTATAGTTTAAAGTGGCAGTATCCGGGTTAAATTAAAATGGAAATAATTGTTACCGGTAATTTTATTACTGTAAAATAACATTGATGACTGATCATAAATATGAACTCGTTATTTTTATTACTGTAAAATAACATTGATGACAGATCATAAATATGAACTCACCGCAGCAGACTTTGCTACTACACTACAGTGCGTAAGACGTCATAGGAGTATCTATGCAACAAATTCCTGCGATTTCGGATTTATATAAGAATAACAGTTTGAAAAACCACGCCAAAGTGAATCAATAAAAATATAGAATTCGAAAAAACCGTGTTATATCGAAACAGCGTTAAATGGAGCAGCGTTAAGCGGGGTCTTACTGTATATGAAAAACCGATAAAAAATTCTTAAAGGATAAAATTTTAATTTTTTTCCGTCGATATCTTTCCTTTGTCGGCCGAATGGTCACATGTTAGAGCGCTGGTTTAACACTTTGAAGAAATCTGGATTCAATTCCCTAATCCCTCACTTCCAAAAGTTTTTCAGAAAGGGTTCAGATTCGGTTTGTTGAACTCAATTATTCATCTGACACTGATCCTATCATGGGTATAGACGGCCCTTGATGGACACTACAATGCCTCACCATTTATTTAACCATTAATTGGAAAGCAGCGTAAAACAATGAAGGATAATGTCCATCCTTTATCGACGAACTATCATGGATTTGAGCAGCTTGCAGGAATTCTCGAATGTTATTAATTTTAGATGAGCCGCCGAACCACTCATTGGTTATTTATGGCAGTCCACTTTTAGAGCCCATCACAAAATAGCCATGATAGGTTAACCGAAAGGTTGCAGGATGAGATTAACAAGCCGGATCCCTCCTAAAAATCTGGAGATTTAAGACCATTCCAAGATGGCAAGCGACTTCTTTGCCATACGGTCTTAGCTTGGGAATGACCCTATGCGTAATAATATAAAATACAAGAGCTGACAGTGGTATGTTCTATGTAAAATTATATAATAGGTCTACCAGATCTAGCTAATCCATATAGATTTTTAAATTAATCTTTGGTATCTAATTACAAAGATCTACTTTATCAACAAATAATTTCAAAAATGTTAACGTGTCAATTTTATGTAATCAAATATAAATTATTAAAAATTAAATTATGTATTCTTCCCATACCTATTATGTAAAGTAGCATTTTGAGATTGCTAAATAGGCTAGGGAATCTTAAACTTTTGAGTATGTATCCCATTATTGACTTATCCAATCTCAATCACGTACATAATTACATATATTGTATATATAAATCTGGGATTCATTAATTTGGAAGCATATCGGCCCTTTGAACTGTAATAACAGTATACGATACTCACAAGTCAGAGACGGTATTGCACTTTGTTAGGACATGAATCTAATTCTTGATCTAATTTCAGTTAATTTTTTCTTATGGCGTCATCTCTTGACAAAAAAAAGGATAGAAAAGGTCAGTGAAACAATAAAATTTTTTCGAGAATCTTTGCTTTAGATCAGCGGTCTCAAAATCATTTTCTAAGGGTCATTTTATATTTGATTGGTTAGGATGCTACATTTAATATTAATGTCTAACGAAAAAAACATTTTTACATGAGATAGTTAAAGTAATCAAACTTTAGATTATTTACATTTTTTTTATGCCTTAATTCATATAATACTGTTTGTAAATGATAATTTTTTTCAATACAAAACTTCCACTTCATGCTTACAAATCTACTGTTTTTTACTGAATTTCAGTATAATTTATTAACACTACACTTTTTAAAAGTAATTTTCAAATATTTCATGAAAAATGATTGCCATTTCTTCTTCTGAATACGTTTCTTCTATATCTATTTATTCGAAATAATAAATACGACGCGGACTATAAAAAAAAATTATCGGATTAGATTAACAATTCATTATCTATATGAATCTAGCTGAAATATATTATTCCAGAATTGGATTTATTATTTAATATATAGTTAATATTTAGTACGGTTAATTTTAAGACGAGGGACTTCAATTAACATATTGTATAATATAAATTAAATCTGTAGGGGAGAGTGGGCCAGAATGAGACATGGTCCACAGTGAAACAAAAGGCATTTTTCCTACATCCGGTGTTTTTTAAATGTAAAATGCCGCCTAAATATAATTCTTTATCGCCATTGCCCATATGTCTATTTTCAGCACTCTCTCTCTATGATAATTTTTAATAAAGAACTTTTTGTTTTCAAGTGAGTTTTGTAAAATTTTTTCGTTGTGGTTTTTCTTTTTCTGTTTTAGATGGTGAAAGTATTGTCAAAAAAACAATGTTTTTGCTAGAAAGTGTAATAAATTGTGCATATTATTCTGTTATTTACTGTTTTTAAAAGTTACATGGAACCCATTTTTTCTGTAGGTTTATGTTTCAAGGCCACGTGGGCTACACTGAGACATCAAATAGTTGTCCACACTGTGGTTCATACTAATAATTTTGTGCATACATTGATTATTGAAAGCTTACATTTATTTAAAACTTGCAGATTGTAACTTAGATAAGAAAGCATGAGGGGAGATAAACGGATATTAGGGTTTTTAAAGAGGAATATATGAGAGAAGCATTAAGAATGGTCAAAAAAGTTGGAGATTAAGTTTTTGTTAAATCTGAGAAAAAAAAAAGGGAAATGCCATTTTTTAAATTGCCAGTTTGACTAAGGATGTAGATGAGGATGGAGATTTTAAAGGAAATTTCTTAGTAGTAGTGGAAAAACGCGGAAATTTTTCGTACCTAATATCCCCGATATGGTATCAATATCCCAAAGGGATATTAAAATGATACTACCTGAGCCAACAGTTTAGGGATTGTATACCGGTTTACCGATTTACCGGTTAACCGATAAATTGACAAAAAAACGTTCGGTAAATTTACCGGTAAATTTCAAAAATTTACCGGTAATTCGGTAAATGAAAAATCCATACTAGAAATTTTTATGTAGAAAATATTGTGTTTATAGATATTTAAAAAGGCTAAAGGGACATTGAAAATAAAAAAAAACTCTATGATCTTATCAAACAAAAAACAGAATGTCTAGAAGTGTCAGTTCCACAAGCAAAAAACACGAAAGATTGGAAACAAATAGTAAAAAAAAGAATTAAAGTACTTCCGTCAAGAAAAAGTACGGGGGAAGTATATTCAAATAGTATTTGATTATTTAATGACCATTCGTCCAACAAGTGTTAAATCAGAAAGGGTATTCTCGAGATCTGGATTATTTTGTACAAAAATTAGATCAAAATTAGGAGATAAGACTTTAAATAATTTAAATTTTTTGAGAAGTTATTTTTAAAAAAATGGTAATCAATAAAATGATATTAGGGTACTATATATTATTTCTGTTGTATTTTTATTTTTCTGTATTATTTTATTTCTGTTTCTAAAAGTTATTATTATAGTTTGTTTAGAATAACACTTTAATTTTTATATTTTTTATATTCTATATCTTTGAAATAAAAAATGTAAAATGAAAATCAAAATGACACATATTTTTAATCACCTTAATTTTATTTTTCAGGAAAAAATTTACCGGTAATTTACCGGTAAACCGGGATTTTAATTTTCATTTACCGAATTACCGGTAAATGAAAAAGTCGGTAAATTTACAATCCCTACAACAGTTCATGGGCAAACAAAACGCCAAAATGCTTGCTTATGGTTTTGAAGTAAACTTCCAGAGTTTAAATGTTCAATACTTTTATATACAGTATATATTTCTACTTTGAGCATGTTCTCTCTTTAATTGTACAATTTGTTTTCATTTTTTCATTCCTTGTATAACTAATGTTTCGTATGAATAAAACCCACTCATACAACTGTTTCCCAAAGTTATTTAGTATTCTGATATCATGTCTCATTGGGATCCATACAGTGTCTCACACTGCCCTTCAGTGGGGTACAGTGAGACTGAAAGGTACTCTTACACTAAAATGTAAATATTTCTTTGTATCATTCAAGTATGACTCTGATAAAATTCAGGGAGTTACTCTAGACTACAAGAAATCTCAACATCATAGATACAAAATTTCCATACAGTAGAGTAGAAATAAAAATATAAACAACATTTTCGTCTGAGTCTGATCCTCTCTCCCCATACTATAAATATATTATTATAATAAATATATTAAAATAGATATTTATAGTATACAGATATATACAGAAAATACAGTGGTGCCTCGCAATTCGACATTCAAGTTTCGCGGGTTGGCGCATGCGTGTGCATGGAATTGTGTGATGTCATTTGCTATTTGTCAATTCTTTTTAGGCTACATTGGTGTTTGCCCGTGTTGTTTGTGTTAATTTTCAATTCTACATTTTTCAGAAAGTAAAAAATTTGTAATTATTATTTTTTTGAGTGAAATGTAAGGATGGGTTCAGAGAGAACTGACCAGAGGAATAATTCCGAAAAGAAGAAATTCGATAGAGCAGAGACGAAGAAAAAAATTGTAGACAAAGTGCAGAAAGATAGAACAATTAAAATGTAACTCGAGTATAGCGTTCCTAGGACAACTGTGGCAACGTTTTGCAACAGAGAGAGACGATTATGGATGCTTTGTCTGCTGGAAGACTTCATTCCAACATCCAAAGGCTATTGTGTATAAAGTAGTGTATTTTGTAATTTAGTGTGTTATACAATAGTAAAACACATATAAGTATATTTTGTAATTTAGTGTATTATACAATAGTAAAACACATATAATAAATATTTTGTAATTCAGTGTGTTATACAATAGTAAAACACATATAATAAAGTGCATTTTGTAATTTAGTGTGTTATACAAAATAGTAAAACACATATAATAAAGTAAAGAATATAGTGCATCTCTCTCACCTCACCTATTAGGGGAGTGGGATGGGGACCGTTAACCAGTGTCGTGCCTAGAAATTCGGCCGCCTGTGTGCAACTGTTAGTTGGCCACCCCATATATCGATGGCCTCCACTATTCAATCAATAAAACAAAAACTAGAAAATTTATAGTTATAATTGTTCAACTTTAAATAATTTCATTTATTATTTTATCAGTAATAATGCATAACAGTCATAACAGAACATCTTACAAATTATCGATATTAATACAATACGTACGTAATGAAGAACATCTTGGAAATTGTAATAAATTACAAAATTTTCGTTGCACGTAACTATAATATTAAATAAACTTCAAACTTCACTACATACAAAAATTAAATATCTAATTAGATAACAAATATTTTCAAAAATAACATCATAATAATAGGAAAAAACAGCAATTTACAAGAAATAAGTTTGGCGTACTTTATTAAGAGCAAATTCCGATATAAGATGGTGTAAATCAATTTCATCCAATAATTTATGCTCTATTTCTATAATTGATAAATTTGCTAGGCGTTCTTTTTGCATTGTCGCTCTTAAATAATTCTTGATTATCTTCAATTTGGAAAAAGAACGTTGGCCAGATGCTACAGAAACGGGAAGAGTTAAAACCATCCTAAGTGCGACAAATAAATTAGAGAACGTGCCTCGAAGATGGTTTTTAAAAATAAAGTATATTAAAGCAACTTATATGAATGAACCAATGTTTTCTGCTTTTGTGTCATTACAGATAAAATTTCATGAAATAAATCCTGTCCATCAATATCGGATTTTTTTCTTTGCACATCAGTTAATTTCAGATGATAATCTTTGCATGACTCTAATATTTGCCTTGGCGTAAAATATTAATTCAGTTAGTTATTTCGTAAATTGACGTTAGAATTGATTTTTTTTGTTTTTTACCTTTTTCAAATGAATAGAATTTTCAAATTTACATATTAAAAGAAATATATTTTTTTTATTGGTTTTTAATTTTATTTTATATCTTGTTTTAAGTTTTCGACATTCAGTTTGGTCGCCCATGTGCGATGCATGCCTTGCACCTCTGCCGTTAACGAATTGATCTATTTTACATAGTCTCATATGGGAAATATTGTTCCGCATTTCGAGTTTCTCAATTCGACATTACTTCGGCGATGGATTAGTGTCGAATTGCGAGGCACCACTGTATATTATTATAATTTAACATTTGTATAAAGAATGATGTGGTTGGTGGTTTTATCATCTTGTATTTTATAAAACAATACTGTATATAACTTTTTAGGTTTGATATTTACCAACATTTTGATATTGAAATTTTAACTGGAATTTGATTTCCCCACAAGTAGTTAAAGCAAATGTTTCTAAATAATTCCCACACAATTCTTTGTTAGAAGTGGATAATGTATAGTAGATTATTTACTTTGAGATTTTTCTTAACATTTCCACTGTTTTGTTATTTATAACTTTAAAAATTTTTACGAGAATTTGAAATCTAAACAAGAATTTATTTATTTTTTAAATATATTCATACAATAGAAAATATTAGACAATTTCAAAAAAATCAAATTTGCGATTTTACAAAACTAATATTTTTGATGACAAAAAATATTGAAAATTGAATTTTTTGATGACATTGAAACGACTTGAGAACTACATGCTATAGTTACTTTCATGGTACAAAACAAATAGCTATAAAATTATATATTATTCTGCACTTAGAATAATATACTCTCCATAAATAGATATTTATTAACAATGATAAATTTATTTCCTTCTACAGAAGTTCATTTATATAACTTAAAATTAAAAATGTCACTCTAATTTTTGAGATTAATTTCCTTAATTTTATCCACTAATGGAATGAAAAGAAAATGCTATATGTAAAGATTAAAAGTGATATTTAAATGTTTTGAGATTTTCAATACTGGATTTTACTAGTATTATTCTTTATATTGAGTATATAAATATAATATTCTTTTCTTATTCACATTTATTAAATGTAAATATTTTAGTATACATTATTATTTACAGTACCAACTAAATATTCTAAAAAATCAATCATTAGCAGTCCAATTATATTGTTATTAATAAAGTAAATTTAGATATTTTTGTAAAATTAGATTATGAAGATAATAAATTATATGCATTCTGTACTTTAGATTTTTTTGTAATTGGTTCATTATCTGTTGTATCTTTTAAATTTTCATTTGACATAACTTGAGTCCAAAATTCTTCATCACCACTAGTATCTTCCAAAAATTGATATATTGCTGGTTGAAAAGGATCTCTAGCTTTTCTTGTATCCGCCTCAGAAAAATCATCTTTACTTAATCCCACTTTATTTAAAGTGTTCAGTTTTTTCTGTACTAAAGGCCAAATGAAATCATCAGCAGTGCCTTGAGCAACAAGATATTGAATAACTACAGAATCCTCTTGACCAATACGATGAACTCTATCTTCTGCTTGGGTCAATATGCCAGGATTCCAAAATAATTCAGCAAAAACTACTAAGTGTGCAGAAGTCAATGAAATACCAGCATTAGTTGCTGTTATACTTAACACAGCAATCTTACACTCATCATTAAACTGAAATATATCACAACACTGCTTTCTTACTTCAGATTTTGTTGTACCATCTATTCTTATGTATTTAGATTTTGTAGATTCAACTGCATCACATATTGCATCTAGCATAACTTGGTGATGTGCAAAACAAACAAATTTTTTACCTCCCTCCAAAAGATCTTTAATATAATCACAAACAGCTGATAATTTTGAGAGACTAGTTTCTCGAAAATATTGAAGTAATATTCCTCTACGTTCCAAAGCTTTGAGTTCTTTTTTGCACATCTTACTTGATAATGATTCAAAATATTTTTGTCTTATTTGAATAGAATGAGGATCTAGTATTATCATTTGTCGAGTTTTAGGAGGAAGTTGTGTAATTACATTTGATTTCAATCTTCTTATCATAACAGTTTCTTCTAATAACAATTGCAATTCATTCATATTTGTTGCACCAGAATAATCCCAACCCCAAGGCATTTTTTTGGCATTACAATAGCGTAAACCAAATTCATGTTGATTAGGAAAAACTTTAGGATTTATAGAAGAAACTTGTGTATATAATTCTATTGGACGTGACAAAGCAGGTGTTCCAGTTAATAATATTAATCTTTTGCATGCTTTCATTATTGGTTTAGCTGCAGCAGTTCTTACAGATTTATTATTTTTTAAAAAATGGCTTTCATCCATGATTACAATTTGAAATTTTTTTAGCAGTAATTCCTTTGCTCTTCTTTTTAATATATCATAACTTGTAATAACAACTTTATTATTACTTATTTCGTCTTTTCCTGTGTTGAGAACAGCAATATCATTTTTTTTTAAAAAAGGTAACCAGTTTAAAAATGCTTCTACCCATGAATAGCGTACAGATGATGGTGTAACAACAAGAACAGGCCATTCTTCTTTATAATATCTTGCAATTGCAATTGCTTGAATTGTTTTACCAAGTCCCATATCATCTGCAATCAAAACTCTTCCTTTGAGGCTGATAGCAAAACTTACTCCCTCTTTTTGAAAAGGCATTAAACTTTCTATTAAACAAGGATCCAAAATTGAAATATCTTGAGAGAGCTTTGAATCATCATCAGATTTTGAAAAAACTTTTACAATTGTTTTTGGAAGTGGAGTTATAATCACTTTAGGAACAAGAGGTTGAATAGCTTCTATAAGTGCATTATGTTGTTTAATATTAAAACACCATTTTTTCTCTTTAGCATCATAAATCTTACTGGGAATAGTACGGAAAATTTCAACTAATTGAGAATGGTATCCTATTTCTACACAAAAATGAGTACGTGAAATAAGAATACATTTTCCTGTAAAACATTTATCAGAAGATATTTGGGGATTAGCTTTATCATACATATTATTTTTGTAAGTATTTGCAGATGTTGAAACTTTCTTTTCACAATTATTTATTTCACTTATAAATTTTGTTTTTGATGGAAGTCTATTAAAATCATTGGATTTTAAATTATTAAAACTTGAATGTATGTTTGATAACTTATTAACATTTGGGATTGAAGCACTTTGTAATTTTGCTGCACGTCTTTCAAGAGCTTTCTTTCTATTTTCTTCTATTCTTTTTTGTTGTTCTTCACTGAGAGTAAAGGAGGATGCCATATTACTGTATAATCTATCTTGCATAAGTTTGAAATATACCTATTTAAAGCAAAAAATATATTTATACTTATTGTATAATCAAATAAAATTCATTTATGTAAATGTTTTATATATTAATTATTATTAAAGGAATGCAATCAATTTGATTTGTAAATATATTGAAAAATTACAAAAAATATTTGTTTAATAAATAAATATAGATTTATTTTTAAACAAAACTAAAATATTTAATACAGAAAGTATTTTAATGAGATTTAAGAGAGATTTCGAAGAAAAATTTCATCACACTGAAATTAAAACAAACAATTAAAATACTTAGGTTTAAATTATAATAAAAAACAACATTTACATATAAAAATGCTTGAACTTTTGATTATTATATGTTACAGGATAAACCCAAATTCAGGAACTACTAGAATTTCCTAGTCAAAATGAGAACATCCTAATGCTTGTTGGACGTTCTAGTATTTCCTAGGCTGAACTCAAAATGACGAACATTTCTTATTCAAAGTCTGGAATTTCTAGTTTTTCCTAGTTAAAACAAAAGTCTTCATTTCTCGTGTATTCCTTGGATATTTGCCAGCAAATATTTCTTTCTTTAGAGAATATCTGAAAGGATAAACAAATTTCATTCAGAAAGGCTGCAATCTACACCAATGTAAGTACATACATAGGGCTAAATCCTCTTTAAATGCAGAACATTTTTATTCAAAAATTTATTTAAGCATTTTCCAAAGCAAAGTGTATCTAAATTAGGTTTGTGCAAAAAGAATAACATTTTGTATAATTCAAAATGCCACAAAAACCTACATTGCAAAAATAAATAAGAGGTAGCTAGTTATGTTTTTTATGTTTGTATTTATAGTAATACCGTGAATAAAAAATTGTTGATTAATTGATTAAAAACATTATTATAATGAACATAATGCATATGAACAGTTAGCTCTATTTTATTTTTTAAAGAACTGATTTTCAGTTCTTTAAAAATAAAATTTAAAAAATAAAATAGAGCTAACTCTCATTCATTATGTTCATTATTGATTTTAAAGGATTAAAATTACCAACTTTTTATTTTTTATAGACAAATATTTTAATATTTTTATTAGTCGAAGTTCAACATAAAATATGAAGTAAAAAATTTTTAAAGCTGAAAAACATAACTAGGTAACTCATTTATTTTTTCAAGATAGGTTTTTGTGGCATTTATAATTACACAAAATGTTATTCTTCTTGCATAAACATAATTTAGATACACAATGATTCATGCATTGAAAGAGGACTGTGTACATTTCACTGGAATGGATTGCAGTCTTCCTGAATCAGACTTGTTTATCTTTGTGGATATTCTCTAAAGAAAGAAATTTCTACTGACAAATATCGAACTCTGAGGGAGGATACAAGAGAAATGAAGCTTTTGTTTTAACTGTTTGCCACTTTGGGTTTTGACTAGGAAAAACTAGAAATTCCGGACGGGAATACGTGAGAAATGAAGACTTTTCTTTTAACTGTTGCAACTTCGGGTTTCGACTAGGAAAAACTAGAAATTCCGGACTTTGAATAAAAAATGTTCGGGGCTCCAAAATAAAAAAGGAAGATGAAGAAGAAGAAGAAATGTTCGGCATTTCAAGTTCATGTTTGGCATTTCGAGTTCGGCTTAGGAAATATTAGAATGTCCGACAAGCTTTAGGATATTCTCGTTTTGACTAAAGGAAATTCTAGTATTTCCTGAATTCGGGTTTGTCCTGTAACATATATAGACCTACAAATTGTAAAACTTTTAAACAGATCTACATTGATTTAAATGAAAGTACTTTTATTTGGACAAATTAAACAATAATTAAATACATCAGAAGATATTTAAGTTTACATGCACTTACGAAATCGTTCCGAACGTCTGGCACATTTGCAAATTCTTCTATGAGTAAATTAATATTGTTTTTTTAGCTCTGTCGCATTCTATGGATAACATAGCTAAACCTGCTAATTATTCGGCCTAGGAAATACTAGAACATCCGACCAGCATTAGGATGTTGTCGTTTTGACTAGGAAATTCTAGTATTTCATGAATTTGGGTTTGTCCTGTAACATATATTATATAAAATACAAATTGAATATCTCCAATCCAAAATGCTTGGACATTGTTTCAATTTTGGATTTTTCTAGATTCTAGAATACTTATTGTGGAATTGAAGTGATAAAAATTTCAATATCAGATCTTTTTGATATTTTTAATGTTATTTAAACAACATAACAGAAAATCAGTAGTCTCACACACCTTGCACTGATAGTATGCCACATCTACAAATGTACTATTCTAGAACACAAACAGTAAGTTATAGTCCTACTCAAAGAGAGAGAGAGTGCTGTGAGAACAGTTACAGAATTTGGAATATATCAAATTTGAGATATTCAACCTATAATAATATTGTATAAATATAAAAAAATAGGACATCATTATTGATATAATTAAATTCCTCAAATATCAATCCCAATAATATTAAAATCATTTAAGTTTTTGCAAACAGTGCAAAATTAACTCAAAAGAATCTGGATTTTTATGAGAGATTAAGATATCGATGATTAACCCACAAAACAAAAAAAAATTTGGCTATTTATTTCTCAAGACAAATACTTAAATTTATAAGTATTTTTGTTTATTTATCATCTCAGTTTGTTAAAAAATATCTAATCTCAGATTTAGTTAATAACTTTATTCTTAAATAATTCAAATTCATTCAAAGTCATAACATATTAAACTTTGTAATCTTTCTAATTTACTGTTGTAACTTTTTAAGCATATTATGCATTATTTAGAAGCATAGTATTATTAGTGAAGTTTAGAATAAATATTGTCATATTGTTTATAAATGACATTTAACCAAAGAATGAATGAAAAGTAGAAATGAGCAAAGAAAGTTGAAATCCTATATGATGCTTGGTCTTTATATAAAATCATTTTTTCAGATAAATAATTTAAAAATTTAGATAATATCATTAGTGGAAACAACTATATTATGTATATTAATTGATAAATACACTGAAGGATTTGTATTTATTTATGGATACTGATTATTTCATTTTTCTACAACTGTTTTACTATATTTTCTATGCAAAATTTTTAAAAATATTTTCATTATTTTTTACTTTTGAATTTTGTTTCTTAAACTATTATTGAAAAGTAAAAAATTTCAATATATTACTAAAGAATTAAAGAATTATTAAAAAGTTTGAATAAAAATAGTTTCAGTATCTTTAACAGAGTATCAGGATTTAATTTTATACTTTAGGTCAGGGATGGTTAAGATGCTGACTGCAGTTGATTAGTTGACCTTGCACATTTTGTAATTGCATATGATCCCTTGAAAAAAATTTTATTCAACACAACCATCTAATTGAAAATCATGTTAATGCATTGTATAGTTAGTCTTTTCAATTTATTATCTAACAAAATGTTCATATGCTAAACTACTACAATGGAAGTAAGAATAAACTATTGGGTATCAGAACCAGATGTGAAAAATATGAATAATTCAATGAAATGTAAACTTGATATAATCTTGAAAAATTCAAAATAAACAAAACTTTGAAAGAAATGTATAAGAACACATTTCCCAAATATATCATAATAGTCTGAAATTGAATTCAATTGCACGCATAAGAACATTAGCACATGTCTGATACTAAGTTTTGGAAAATACTTTGTAAGGAAAAATATATCTATGTATGTGGAGAGCTGAAACATACCTCAGTTCATGCTTTGGTTTCACTTACATGTGAAAATTGGCTCTCTCTTCAATAAACTACAATACAACAAAATATTGCTTTCTATTGACAGATCAGCATTTAGCATCTTGTGTGCAAATCACAACTGTTATGACTCACAATATTAAAAACTTGCTACAAATATACAATGCCAATTTTTAGGACATCATTGAAAAAAATATTAATTAGGATTCATTTATAGTTTTAATTTACATACTGACTTGATCCTTTGATTTTATATCATTTACATATTATTTAACATTCTATTTAGTTACATTATTTGTAAAAAATATAATTGAGCTAGTATTTGTATACAATTTAAAAATTATATAAATAAAATTACTCTGTATTCAGTTTAAATTTTTACTGTCATATTTTGATAATTAATGATGACAATTCTGTTAAAGTGCCATCATTAATTCCAGCAGTGTGAGCCTTAGAGTTGAAAAGTTTCACCAATTTTGCTTTACATAATATAGTAATATTCTATTTATAATAACTTTGATAACTTTATTATTGCATCAAAAATAATTGTCTGTGCAAAAAACTACTTAATTATATATATTCAAAGCAGAAAATTTATTTGAAAATACAGAAATATTATCTGAACTTATCTCAACTTTTATTTATACATAATTACCTATAATGACAAGATAGTAATATATGAAAGTGACAAATAAGGAAGCTTTCATATGAATAAATTATATAGAAATGCTATCAATGTTTTCAAGTATATTTCCTGCATTAAATTATAGTTTATTATTTTTCTTGTGTTTATGCATTATTGGAATTTCATTATGAAGAATCTATATAGTTTTTGGAGTTAGGAATCTCCAACTTATGAATATTCATATTTGCAATGGCAATTTTTTATAATAGCCTCCATTAATGGCTTTGCAATAATTATGGCAATGTTGCTGCTTAATTCTATTTGTTGAAGATTGAATAGTAAAGTACAGGCAATTCCCAATTTATGTAGATCCATACTTGTATAGAATTACTTTTAGGTAATGAGCCAAGCCCAAACCCAGACAGTCCAGAATAACTGGAGATTGGGACTCTGAATTGAATACAAATCTTTCAAGATTGTAAATGACTGCTTTACCCTGCAACTTTGTATTATTCTTTAATATAACTATTTTTAGTGTTATATTTGTGATATACCAATATTATGCAACATATGTTAAGTCAAAATGTACACATGTTGGAGCAAAAGGTCTCTTGGAATGATCTATCTATGTAACTTGAGGGTTGCTTTTATTCATTTGTCATTCTAAAGAATTTGATTTTGTATCATCAGATTTTTTCAGGGAAATCTAAACCTAGCATAGTAAATTCCATTCTTCACTTGACATTCAATCTTACCATGAATATCAGTTATCGGTGATGGGCTTGCATAATATTGGTATATCACAAATATACCGATAACTCTGCTGCTTAGTAGCTTTTGATTGGAAAGCTGTGAAAAATGAGTGCACATACTCCAGTTCAAAATTATTCTTAAAAATATATGCTCTTATATTACAAAGAAAATTCACTTTAAAGTAAACATTTGCATTAAGTTCTCTAAATACATATTTCAGAAAAATATCTGAAAATTATTACATCAATCATCAATAACAACATATAACAGTGTTAAAAAATAATTAGATCCAATAATTTTTATAATAATGTATCTTCTGTAGATAAATCAATTTTTTCCTCCTCACTCTCTATTAAATAACTGAAACATTTCAGCAATTTAAATTTTAGCAATCAATAGATACAATATTAGCTAAAAATATTATTTCTCACTATAATTGCATATAATTTCAATAAAAGGTTTTTCATTATTTTTATTTTACTCTTAATTTTTACACGTGAATGTAATACATTTCACTTGTTTTTATTAACATTTTCTTTACTTTTATCAGTATAAATGTTGACAGAGATAACATATATACTTTCCTCATTGTAAAGAATAAGCAATATTACTGTGTTTCTTTTTATTAAATAATTTATTGCATATTTCTATATTTATATATATTTATATAATTGTGGAGTCATAATTATATATTATGCTTATGAAAATGAATTGAATACAATGATTCAAATCATGATAAATTTTGAATACAGGTAGGCCTCGATTAGTGCGAGTTTGAATAATGCAATTTCGATTAGTGCGACTTATAAAATTGATACCATTCGAATAATGCGATATTCGATTAGTGCGACTTATAAAAATGATACCGTTTATGCGAGCAAATATTTGATTAATAGGAGTTTTAAGCATAGACCAGTCTTACTAACAAAGCTCCGTCCCATTTTATGATGTCAATTAACAAATTACCGTTAATTTTCGGTTAGTAAAACCAGACGAGGAGCAGTTCAAGAACAGTCACTTGGCTTTGAAGGGGTGAAACACCAGAAAGATGGGCTTTTTGCCGTTAACTATTTAACATTACTGTACTATTATTTAGCTTTGCTATCGTATACATACAGTATAGTACAGAATTTTCTCTTTTAAAAAGTTATCGAAATGGATAAAAGGAAGAACACTTTTGATGATAAAACAGGAAACGAAAAAAAGAAGAGATTAGTGATTACGCTAAAGCAAAAAATGGATGCGATTGAATGACATAAAAGCATACTTTGTTAAATTTTTTAAAATAAGGATATCTTTACAAAATTATTTGCCTATTTTAATTTAGATGATGAACAACAATGTAAAATATGAAAATAAATATTTCTTAAACAGTTAGTGTTACGTTAGTATTGTGGTTATTCATCGTGAGGTTAGCTAATGGCCGGAATTTCACAAAGCAAGAACCAATTACCATATTTTACATATAGTTAATACTTCGAATAGTGCGAGAAATTCGTGGAACCAATTATTTGCACTAATCGAGGCCTACCTGTATATCCTTATTGCAAGTTAAGGATTTCATATAATTAAAGCTTTGTGTAATATTTAGTCAGGAAGCCATTATCTCCAAATTTTTATATCAGCATCATCTCAGGGTATATAGAGATACAAATCTTCAGTTTTTTGTGCTTCACTTAAGTGAGCTTATATCCATAACACTAATTTCATAGATATGTATTGGGAACTTGATAACAAATGCTTAGATATAAGCAAAACTTATAAAAATTATACAGGTTAAAAATAGCTTAAATTATGTTAATTAATGAAATAATGATTATATAATGATCTAGAATTGATAGATATATATTATATACCAGATTAACCAGCTTTTATAAGATTAGACCTCAGGCCAGAGTAAGAATACTTGGTTAATTTTTATGTTCTAAAGAATCTAAACGAATATGTATTCCTTTAGAACATAAAAAGTATTCTTACTGTTTTAATATTTTTTAAAACTGTTTTAAATGATTTGTAAATGAAGAGAGCCGAAAGAACATTTACTTTTTATTAAAATTTTTGAAATATAATATCTGCGTTGGTGCTGTAATTCGTATATTATAATAAAATTTTAGCCGAGGATTTGCATTTATAATATTTAATTAAATGATCATTATTTGTCTCTCTGTTTATGAAATAGTGCAGTTCCAATAAATATACTATATTAATTATGAAATGTAGCAATTTATTAGCCAGCCATGTACAGGTATAACGAAATAGAAATGCACTAAAAGTAAAAATAAAGCCATACAATAACTTACCAGTGTCAAAATAGAATGCACAACATTAATTATTGTTTATTTTTAAAATTTTCATGCAAACTTTGCCAAAGCTACATTTAAATAAGATTTAAATCGATTCATTATTTTAAACTGGACTAGCAGGAATTAATTTTGATTTTATTCGTTGCATGTCTTATTTATAAATACATCAAAATCGTTTTGGTATACCATCGTTTTCTTAAAGTAAAATATTTTAATTTAAAAATGATACAAAAAAAATAACAAAAATTACGCTATAATATATAATATGCAACTTTTCTCAGATTTAAAAATTACAAATTTTAACGCCATCTGCAGTACTGAATTTTATATTTTTTATCGATTATTCGAAATCGCACGAATTTGTTGCTTTAATATTTCTGTAAATGCCCCAAAATCCACATCATTGTTCTGGATGAAATCAGAAAAAGATGGGAAAATTTCTATGTTATTGTTATCCAGTTGAACTTTCCAAAGCATTATTATTATTTATTTATTTACTTTTGAAAGCTTCTATTTTACTGGATAATGTTAAAACATTTGTTCCTTGGCCTTGTAAGCTCACATTTAAACACAAAATTGGTCAGAGACAATAATGAGTTGAATAATTTTTATGTATTTTTTAAATTAAATTTTTTTTAATTTTTTCTATTAAAAAATTATTATCCAATATGAGAATTTCTCAAAATTTTCACATCCCCCAACAATTTTTCAGCGATCCACAGGTTGATTTAGAATTTAGAAATGGATCCACCACTTGGATTCATTTCTAAATTAATTAAAAATAATTTTGAGAAAATGAGAAAAACTGATACATAGTTGATAAAAAAAATTACTCATGAATTTATTAAATAAAAATATTATAAATTTAAATAATATAATATTTATAATTTATATTTTTAATTATTATTTACTATTATTATAAATACAGTATTTGTGAAGATATTGTTATAATATTGCATTATTTTTTCATTTTTTATAAAGAAACATTGATAATTTTAAATCAGATTTAATTTTGCATTTGTCTCCAAATGCAATTTAGTGTGAATGTATCAATTAAATGATATATATAGTTATTAAATAAAATTATGTAAAAGGAATAGTTATGTAAATATATCATCATATTTTATTATAATTTATAATGCAAATTTTAAAATTAATTCAGTAGTTTTTTCAATTGAGATTCTTGTGGATAATGTGCAAGATTTATATAGCTTCTAAATATTGTTCAATTTGCATATTCCAATTTGATAATTTATCCTCCGATCTTAATAAGAGAAAGAGAATTAAAAAAAGATTTGAATACCTAGAATATTCTAATAATTTTTATTTATTTTCAATGTAAATCTTGAGATTATTCTCAGTTGCAATATTAATTATTGAGAGAAAAATATATAAATGAGAAAAAATTTATTTACAACAAAATCTAAACTAGCTTATAGGACCTTAAATACTGATGAGGGGCAGTTCAGCCCGAAAGCGCTCCTGCACTTTAATTTTATTTAAGGTCCTATAAGCTAGTTTAGATTTTGTTGTATTTAATTAAGGACCTAGTTATCATTTTTATCTAAAAAATTTATTTGATGACAATTTAAGATTTCAATTAAAAAACTATGTTTGCATTTTCACATTCTTAAATTACTTTTGTTTAATGTTTTTAAGTAAATATATTTTCAAAAAATTCTGAATTTTAATGATTACCTTTACAAAATTTGCATTTATATAATCTGAACCTGGGATTCCTTCAATAACCGGTAAACGGACTCTTGTTTGATCATCTGTAAATCATAAGTTAATAAATTCTAAATATAATATTAACAAATAAACAGAATACTCATTTAAAAGTATATATTAAATATCATTATTTGTATAAAAATTAATAAATCAACTCACAAGCTTTAATATCAGGATATCTGTTTTTAAGTATATTATCTGGACTATCTGATGCATGTGTTGTTCTATCTTTATGTTTTTCTGGTAAAGCCTGTAATAAATATGCAATTTATTAAAATGATTCAAATAATTTTTAATAAAATTAATAAAAATAAACTAATCTTATTTCATTTGGAAAAAAATTTAAATATAAAATGCATGATGTTTATTGTGCACAAAAATATATTTTTAAGACTCTAATGCAGATTAATTAATTTAAGCATAATTACTTCAAATTCACTTTGAAATAACAAATCATTATCCATATGTCTTTCCATAAAAGCAGCAGGAAGGTCATCAGCTGAAACTGGTCCAACACGAGGTAACTTTGAAAGATGATTTCCTGTTAAATTATAAAATATAAATAATAGTTTATGAAAAAAATAAATCATCTTATCATAATTTTAAATAAAAATTTAAAATATTTATAATTTAAAAATTTACTTCTAACTAATTAATAAAATTCAGCAGATAGATTTTTAGTGACATTTAATACAAATTGCATAAATTTATATTAAATTTCACTAAAAATCATATTAAATTATTGCAATTTGAAATTCGAAATTTCAAATTACATAAATTTTGCTAAAATTCGTTATTTAATTTGATATTTAATGTTTTAATATGCCAGGAATTGAATTTTGGATGTTTTTAATAATTTTATGATTATGTCGCTTTTAACTTGATAAAATATTTAAGCAGCGGACCATTTCAGAAATAATTACTGCCTCCCAAACACATCATGAAGTTGCCCAACAGCGATGCCCAACAGACGAAAGATGGGGATTAACAGTCGGGCTTTCCTATAAAAATGTAGATATATAGGACTTAGATACAATTCGTTTTATTAAAGCAAATGTCTACACGGCTAACTGGTTGGCATTGAAGCAGTGGCGGAATTTAAAAGTTTTGGCCCCCGCAAAATATTATACAGGCCCCTACCACAAAAAACACAAATATTTATCTAGATATTTTTATTAGAAAATAAAATAAAAAGAACAAAATTGAAAATTATCAAAAGAAAATATATTTAAAATTCTTCCTTCTGGATTTTAAATTTGCAAAATCTCTATCACATCTTTTATTTCCATACTTTTGGCTGTTTTCGCTTCCATTCCTAATATATAGAGATTTTTTTTTTTTTGCATTTTTACGCCCCTTTCCAATCAGAGATATTACTAAGGAGAGGGGGCCAATTCCAACCATGGGTTGCACCTACATCCGTTGAGAAGGGCCGGATGATTATAGAGATTATGTAAACGTTCTTCGCCTGTTGAATTGTGAAAATAATGTTTTATCATCTTAAGTTTTGAAAATGATCTTTCTGCCGTTGCCATGGTGACAGGTAGCATGAAGAACAATAACAATATGGTAATGACATCTGTAAAACTTAGATATTGTAGCGTATAATAACCAAACTTACTTGTTAGTAATAACTCAGAGAATTCTTTTATACTCGAAATTTTTAACAATTTCCTCTCTAAGCATAGCGGTTATCATTATCATTTGTATCGGAAAATCTGTCATAAGATTTTCTTTATATTTTAATTAAAGCGTTTCAACAGATTTTAAAATTTTTGGGCCTCCTATAATTCTGGGCCCCCTGCGTTTCGGGGTCCAGCGCATTGTAGTTCCGCCATTACATTGAAGATCTTCGGATGTCGTCAACCAATCAATCGAGTAGTTAATAAATTTCATAATTATTATAAATACAGTTAATGTACTCGTATATTAATTATGAAATTTATTAAATCTGCAATAACAAAGTATAAATTAAAAATTTTTTTGCAGCTGCTAGTAGTGAAAATTTTGTTTTAGAATTTTTATTGATGTATCAATATATATTAAAATATTAAAGAAAATTGAGAGAAAAATTTTCTGATATTTTTAGTCAATAGAAACATTATTCATATAGACTGGAAATAAAAAACAAAACAACCAAAAGAAATTTTGATGCAATCCAGAGGAAATCAAGCCATCATACTACTATACTGAACTGGAAGCAAAAATACAGTAATCACTATTTATTTATTTAAAATACCGATCTTATAAATTTAATGAAAAATACTAGGTGTTGCTCTATTTGCTTTGGAAAAAATATCGAACAACAGTGTTAAGACTCCTAAAGACCGCTATGTATCAGTATTTTCACAATAGTATAATTATTATACTCGTATTTTCTGTTACATAATGTTCGCGCGTTAATCAATATACACTGTATTTCGTAAATATTAGAAAAAAAAAACATACATTTCATAATTATTATTCGAACTACAGATTCTGAATAGACAGTTTATAAGTCGGATTTGGGAACAAGACAGGTCAAAACTTCCAAAGAGAGCAGAAGCAAGGCATTAGCATTAAGGAAGTTGATAGGCATAATCCAAAATCTCTAATATGGATATATCTCCAATTTCTAGATGGCGCTTTAATCTATTTTTGGTTACGTTGTCGGATGTTAGCCATTTTGATGAATGTACAAAAATATTATTATTTATTATAAAATATGTTTCAAAAATTTAATTAATTGCCTTTAAAAATGGAAAACAACTTAGCTCATGTGCAATCGAGTGATTCAACAGTAGTCAATACAATTGTAGGGCAATTAAAATCTCAAGGAATTTTTGATGAATTTCGTAGAGATTGTATAGCTGATTTTGATACTAAAGTAAGTATAGAATTGTAAAAGTGATTTTTAATTTCGATTATTTTATGAATTTTAAAAGATAAAATGCATAGTATTGTTTAAGAAAAAATGAATTAATAAGGTTTATGAAAAAATAAATGGCATGCTTTTACAATAAAAATTTATTTATTTATTTATTTTAGATTTTGATCAACATTAAAGGGACCAGAAGTCCCGGATTAGCCGGGACAGTCCCGGTTTTGAATAAAGTGTCCCGGATTGTCCCGTTTTCTACTTATAAGCAAATAATTTATATTAAAAAATTAAAAACAAAAGATTAACTAGATTTAATTTTAAAAAATTAGTTTCAGAAGAATTCTCCTTCCTAACTTCTATTGTACATTGAATATGGTCATCCTAATATAACCTATGTGGATGAGTCAATCTGAAGAAAAAGTAATAAAAATAACAGTAAAATATATTGTTTATTTCTTTATCTCTTCTTGTTTTCTTTTTGCAAATATTTTAATAATTTACTTTTTTCACTGTTTTTCAAAAAAAAAATTTTTTTTGGATTTTGTCCAACCTCATCCACATCCTACACCCCCAATATCTAGACTGTCCTGGATTGAAGTTCAGAAAATTTGGTCACTTTAATCAACATGATAATCCTAATTTTTGTTGATCAGTTCAAAATTGAAAATGAACTGATGTATTTGTGAGCATTGTTTCAATCCAACTGATGATTGATCGATCTAAGTGATCGTGTAGTTGATTTAACAAAAGTTCAATTCCTTCAAATTTTTTGTTCAAGTTGAAATCTGCATGAAGCATATGAACCTTTTATGATGACGATATGATCTTGTAAAATGATGGCAACAAACATTCTGTTTGATCTGTTGATATTACTGTATTTTATAAGGTTATTTAAATCTTTGTCATTATGAAAAATTATTACAACAAACTATATATGTTTATAGACTTATTTTAAAAAATTTGAAGAATTAAATTTTTGGCACTTGCTATATGAAAGTAAAAGTAGTAGTTGAATCTCCTATTGCAAAATACAGTACTGTACCTAGGATAATCAGATACCATTTTTTTATTAGCATTCTCAAGTGTTCTCTTGTATTTTTTAAATTTGCACTTCTCTTACTTTTGAAAGTGGATAAACTCTTATCACTTTTTATTTTTATAAATCTCCAAATTGAATTTTTCTTTTTTAATATTTTTATTTTAGTATTTCTAACTGACAAGTGAGAAATTAATTTATTTTACTTATTTTCATCCTGGAATTACCAATTATCTCTAAGGCCCAGTTTTACAATGTCCTGTTAAAATTCCTATTAGTTTTAATCACCAGTTAATCTGTTTTATAATTGCTAATTGATGTTACTTATATAAATTATCAATTAGCATATATCTAACAATTGTAAAACAGATAACTGATGGTTAAAGCTAACAGGAACTTTGAGACATTGTAAAACTAGGCCTAAGTGATGATTGATCCTTCCAGAAATACCATTGTCACTTTACTGCTCTGACAATGTGAGTGATATTTATTATATAGATCAAACCAAATTTATTTACCAAATAGAACTACAGTAAGACTCCGTTTAATGCAGGGGATACGTTCCAAGGAACCAAAGCACTAAATGAAACAGCGTTAAACGAGGTTATTTTAACATGTAAATAATGAACGTTAAACGAGGTCATTTTAACACGTAAATAATGAGGATAGGTGAAACTGTTAAACGAGGTTATTTTAACACGTAAATAATGAGGATAGGTGAAACAGTTAAACAAGGTCATTTTAACATGTAAATAATGAGGATAGGTGAAACAGGATAGTCAATAAAAAATATATACATAGCATTTTTTTAAATTTTATTTTGTAACATGTATTATTACTATTGTATTACATTTAATTATAGACATTTTTTTAACAGTTTTTATTGCTAATATCAATTTGTATTCATAAATCATTCATGAAAAACCTTTTATTGCTAATATCGATTTGTATTCATAAATCATTCATGAAAAATATTATAGGCATTTTTATTGCTAATATCGATTTGTATTCATAAATCATTCATGAAAATACCTTAAAATTAGAAAAAAAGTTTTAAAAACAAAAAGCAGTAATCAGATTATAGTAAACTATAAACAATGAAAAAATTGTTTAAGAACAAAAAGCAGTAATCAGATTGTAATAAGCTATAAATAACAAAAAAATAATGACGAAAGAATAATGTTCTAACTTCAAGGAACTATAGTTTAAAGTGTTAGCATTCAGATTAAAACTAAAATGGGATAATTGTTATTTTTATTACTGTAAAATAATATTGATGACTGATCATAAATATGAACTCTGACCGCAGCAGACTTTCATATGTACGGAACTGCACTGATATCAAACGCACTGTAAGCATACTGCATAGGAGTATCAATGCAACAAATTCCTGCGATTTTGGATTTATGTAAGAATAACAGTTTGAAAAACCATGCTAAAGTGAATCAATAAAAATATAGAATTCAAAAAAAAGCTGTGAAATATCAAAATAGTGTTAAACGGGGCAGTGTAAGCGGGGTCTTACTGTACTTAATTTTACATATCACTAGTTAGATAACTTGACCATTACCACTTATAAAAATTTTAGAACTTTTAATTTTGTTTATGTAATTTTCTAACATAACTATGCCAACTAAAGTTATTAGATTGAAGACAGGATTTTTCTCTGAATGACTTAATGTTCAAGCATGCATTTGCATCTCATAACTTCTGTATGGTCAGTTAATATTATGATTCACTGGCAAATATCTTAGTAAAGAATAATTTTTTATTTTATTTTCCTATCAGAATATGCTGGATCAAAGAACAAATGTTACTGATTTGAGTAAGCTTGACTGCAAAGCTCAGGATTGCTTGAAAGCAAGCAAAATAATCCAATTAAAATTTTTTGCAAATAAACTTGAGTCCTAAAAATCTCTTTAAATTTATTAGTGTTATTTATTGAGCAACAGATAAATTATTCTGTGGTAGAAACAGAGAAAAACTGCTCATTCTTTGCATGCATGTGTGTTTTGAAGTGATTTGAAGCATTTATTAAAGAGAAGTATTGCAATCATGGCAATAATCATGAGGAAATGAACAGATATGCACCAAGCTCCACTAGATCATATCAGTTGTCAAGCTTTCAGTACAATGAAGTAAAGTGAGCATTGCAAGCAGTATTTTGAGACATGGAACTGTACTGCTATTACAGTAGATCATTTATCCAAGTATTCAAACAACAAACAACTACGAATCATTGTTTGGATAATATAGATATTTTAATTGATTCATGATTCAAAGAAGACAAGAAGCTTTTGTCCAGTAATTAATATATTTTCAGTATTTGTGATTTTTGTTATGTTATTTGCATTGAATAAAAGAGTTTTCAATTACAAAAATGCACACAAAAAACAAAACTCTAAACAGGATAAATACTTTATTACCAAGAATGCTTTCGACCTTATCAGTAGGTCAACTTCAGCTGTAATGAATATAGAGAACGGAGAGAAACCAACCCCTACAAAAATAAACAACTCAAAAATTTGTAGAAGTGGAATTTGTAGTGATAATGTGTAAATGTTTATACAACGTCTCTTATGACATCATTTTTGAGTTGTTTATTCCTGTAAGGGGTTGCTTTCTCTCTTCGTATATTCATTACAGCTGAAGTTCACCTACTGATAAGGTCGAAAGCATTTACTGTTAATAAAGTATCATCCTGTTTAGAGCTTTGTATTTTGTGTGGCACTTTGTGAGTGTAACAGAATGGTTTTATAGTTCTTGAGTTTTCAATTATATATGTGTGTGTTAACATTGTTTATTTCTTATTATAATTCATCAAAACCTCTTTTTCAGTTTGTTTTTCTAATGTAAGGGTAATATAAGGTTTTCTGATATCTAAAATATCTCTGGTCACAAAAATTTCAGATAAAGGATCATCTGCTATATTATACAGTTATCCCTCATTCTATAGGCATTTGCTGATACTTTGTTTTTCAGTTATATTCATAGTTTTATTTATTAGTTAAAAATTTTCAAATTTTCCTCAAATATTGTCTTAAATTTATGTTTTTGAGAAAATACAATATTTACGTTTAAATATTGTCTTTTCTCAAAATTCTCCATTCTGCTAAATTATTGGCCTAAATAAATCCAGTTTTCTGGGGTTAATATTGATGTTTTCAATTCTATTTATTAAAAATTCATTAATTATAGATTTTGTTATGGTAATTATTTTAATAAAAGTACAGTGATCGGTTAACGAACATAATCCATTTTGATCGATGATCGGTTAACGAACATAATCCATTCCAAGAAAATGTTCGTTATCCGAATTGTTTGTTAACCGATCATCGATTTAACATAGGTTTCTATGAGAATTTGATTAATTCGTTCTGGAGACCCAAAAAAACATAAATAAAAAATTTTATAATTTCTTACTAAGTTTATTTATATGTAATTACAATAATATATATACATACACAGTCTTATATTTTTATTAGTAGTTCAAATAAGAAGCGAAAGTATTTAAATTTATTTTGTCTTATATTTTCATTAGTCATGGTTTTTTTCCATTTATGGGGCATTAAAGAATCTATCCAATGTCGATTGCTTCTCTCTCTCCTTCAAAATTTTTCGGAAGTGATAAATAACATTGTCGTCGTAGAGATCCCCAAGTCTATGGACCTCATTCTGGTTTGGGTGCCATTCTAAGACCGTTGTTCTGACATCCTCCCACTTCTTCAAAAGATCTTTAATAGCAGATGTCGGCATTGGTTCTCTTTCGTCTTCATCTTTTTCCAAAGAAAACACATCTCGTTGAGTTTCTTGGTGTTCTTCATTCAAGAGTTCTTGAAGTTCTTCTGTCGTCAGATCATTTTCATGTTCCATTATGAGTTCTTCAATGTCAACTTCATTCACCTCCAATTCCAGATCTCTAGCAGTTGTCACAATTTCATCCATAATTTCAGGGAAATCATTTCCTTCTCCCTGAATGCAGGATGGATACAGCTTTCGCCAAGCAGAATTCAGCTGTCGTTGAGTGACTTCTGACCAGGCCTTTTGAATGAGCCGGATAGCTTCAAGTATATCAAATTTTTCTTTCCAAAAAGTTTTTAATGTCATCGCTGAGGAGAACTGGCATGCTTCAAAACACTGACGAAACAGCGCGTGAGTGTATAATTTCTTGAAACCCACGATAACCTCCTGATCCATTGGCTGAATCAGCGAAGTGGTGTTTGCAGGTAGAAACTGAATTGTCAGCCAGGGAAAGTCATCCAGCAAATTATCTTCAAGATCTTTTGGGTGTCCTGGTGCATTATCCAATAGCAACAATGCTTTCAATGGCAATTCATTCGACTGAAGATAATTCTTGATGCTTGGGGCACAAACTTTAAGCAGCTATTCTTTGAAAAGAATCTCTGTGACTCATGCCCTTTCATTCGATCTCCACATCACTGGCAGTCTTTCTTTAATTATGGAATTTTTTTTGAATGCTCTAGGGTTCTCAGAGTGATAGACAAGAAGTGGTTTAAATTTCATATCACCACTAGCGTTAGCTCCCAAAAGTAATGTCAATCGGTCTTTCATGGGTTTATGCCCAGGAATATTTTGCTCATCTTGCGTGATGTAGGTACGGTTAGGCATGCGTTTCCAAAATAAACCAGTTTCGTCACAATTGAAAATTTGTTGTGGACAATATCCTTCTTTTTTAATAAATTCTTGAAATTTGAGACAGAACTTCTCAGCTTCTTCTTTATCTGCACTAGCAGACTCACCGAGCATTACCACATGTTTAATGCCAGATCTCTTTCTAAACTTTGCAAACCATCCAGTGGTAGCTTTGAATTCTATCTCCTCATGTGACGAATGTGGAGTTTGTTTCTTCAGTTCTTCAAAAATTTCTCTAGCCTTTTCTTGAATGATAGTCATACTAGTTACATCTCTTTTCATTTCCCTTTCTTTTATCCAAACTAAAAGCAATCTCTCCATTTTTTCATGAATGGCACATCTTTGTTTCTCAGATGTGATTTTCGTTACTCCTTTAGCTGCTTGAGTCTTCTTGATTATATCTTTCTTAGCTAAGATTGTGCCTATTGTAGACCTGTTCAAGCCATACTGCCTAGCAACATCAGAAAGCTTTTGCCCACTCTCTACCTTGGCTATTATCTCTTGCTTGGTTTCTATGGTGAGCATAGTTCTTCTCACTCCACTCTTTTTAGGCCCCATAATATTATCAGATTTTTTAAATAAAAAGTTCAGAAAAGTACTTACAAAAATTCAGAGAACAGAAATCAACTAGTGTACAAAAAGTTATGTATACAACTGTTAAAGTCTCTTTCTAGAAATCGTTTTTAGATATCAGTAAAATACAGTTCTACACAACGTCGCTTCTTCTTGTGTTTTGTAAAGTCCGATAAAGCACGAGGAACTCGAAACAAAACTGTAAATTTTATTAGAAAATAATTTCTAATTGTGTATATATGTTTATATTTGAGATGTTTCTCTTACAGTGGGAGAGACGGTCGAAATATAAACATATAGTTATTGAATGATGTAATAAGCGAGGTCCGTCATCAAACACAATAGAGAAATATGAGACTTTGTCAGATAGAATAGGTGAAGAAAGGAGATCTTTTTCTTCCCCGGGAAAGGTAATGTCGAAAGGACAAGGGTGACCCGGGATGAAAAGAGAGAACAAAAAAAAATTAAGCAATCATTTTCGAGAGATTCGGTGTTAACAACGAGAAATTAGCTGCTGCTGGCTGGATATAAGGATATTGAAAGAACATCAGGGCGAATCAACAAAAATGATAAGACACGAAACAAAAGCAACTGTTTGTGTTTTTCTCCAACTTTGTGTTTGTATGAAAGAGACCAATATCAAAAAGAACTGATTCTGGATAAAAACTTTATTCAATCAGTGTTTTCCGAATCCTTAAAAAGCAGTGAACCTCATTCTGTAGCACTTATTTTCAAAGTATTTATTCTCCCACGCAATGTTCTACACGTGCAAAAATTGTGAACTCTCTTTTATCTTCTTTAATTAAATAAATCTTTGATTTGTTTTAAGTTGTCTCAGAGTTCAGTTTAATCGGGAAAAACCAGTGTTAGTTCCGTGAGGTGTTTGTTATCCAAACTTGTGTTCGTTAACTGAACATAAAAATCTTTCAAAAAAGTGTTCGTTATAGTGTTCGTTAACTGAACATAAAAATCTTCCGAAAAAGTGTTCGTTATCGAACTGTTCTGTTAACCGATCACCAACTGTAATAGATAAAACAATTTACTTATTTAAATCATTACATTGGTTGGATTTAGTATCTTCCAATAGAACAATAAAATATTATTGAATTTTTCAAATTTTATTTATGGATAAAAAATATATGAGAGATTTATACATCTGGAATACTGTATAATAATTGTTTATAAAGTTAAATATTGTTACAGTATATAGTTGCAAAACCTTTGACAAATATGTTACAGATATTATTTGTATATGCCAAGCACTGGATTTGATACAGATCATCTACTTAAAGCAGAAGTCAACTTTGTCTTAAAATCAATGATAAACAGAATAAATTTGATATAGCTGATACAATGAATGAAGAAAATAAGCAAGGAAAGCATGATTTAAACAAAATTTGCAATGAATAATTGATTGGTGATCAAATAGTTTCTTTGCAAAATGAAAAAAATGTATAGATTTGTCTTTCATTAAATTGAAAATTTATAAAATGACGAGAGGGCCAGATGTTGTCATCACTGATTTTCTTCAAACTTGGCACATTAATAGAGGATTATAGGCACAATAAAATCTCAAAGTAATAAAGTGCAACTCTCAAGCATTAACACAAAAATCGCATTTAAAGTTTTCTTAACAACTTATATATCAAAAATTTTAGCGTTAATGATAGATGCCGTAATAGCGTAGTGGTTAGCATGTGCTCCTATACGCTAGTTGGGTCGCGGTTCGAGGCATGGTAGAATTTTTTTCTTTCAATGTTTTACTGATTTTTTTTTTTTTTATAAATTTATCATCAATACTGATCAGATGGGATACCAGTATCAGTCTACATATGATAGAACTGTTGCTGGAAAAGGCTCCAAAAGTATATTAGTCTAAATGCGAGACATGAATAAAGTGATTCATTTGTATACAGTGCAATATGCTATCAGGATGTCTGGAGAACTGTTACCACATGTGTTCTTGTTTCTGCAAGAATCAATGGGATTGTTTGGTTCACAGTTGCAAAAAACTATAAATACATTAATAGATAAATTTTTGAATGTTATTGTGACAAGTTCATAATCAGGAAAACTTACTACACAGCTTTATATGCCATTTTTGCGGAAAATTCTAAAACCATATGTAAAAAACAAGAAATTTTTACTTTTAATAGATTCCTGGGGAGCCCAAATGAACCCGATGATATATGATGAAATATTTTATGATGATGAAAATCTGCCGTGTATAGTCAAAATTATTGCTATCTGTCAACCTTGTGACATATATTTCCATCGACAAATTAAAAATTTAATTAAAAAACTCAAATATTGTTCGTATTTAATTCAAAATGCGAAATAGCATCTCCGGAAGATATAGTACATCATCAAGTATCAGCACCAATCTTTTTTATTCTTTCATATGCTGTAGTAAATGCCATTTAAATTTATGTTTTATATGTTTTTATGATAAGTATCATCCTGTAACATGCACTATTTCAAAAGAATGCAATGAATAATAAATTTATAAAATAAAATTTTTTATGCTTGTAATTTATTATTATTTAACTATACAATAGATAAATGAATATATATACTGTATATAGTATATACAGTATGTATATATATATATATGTATATATGAGTGAATCTTCAAGGAATTCTTCAGGTACAATTGAACTACTTCAGTAAATAATATAATAATAAATATTAAATAATTTATATATTAATATTGAAATATAAAAAAACAGTAAAACATGGAAAGAAAAAAATTCTACCGCACCTCGAACCGCAACCCAGTTAGCCTACAGGAGCACACGCTAACCACTATGCCAACTTTTCGTTTACATGCGTCATAAAAATCAATTCTACAAAAGAAAACATATAACTACTATGCCATTACGACACTATCATTAATGCTAAAATTTTTGATATATAAGTTGTTAAGAAAACTTTAAATGCGATTTTTGTGTCAATGCTTGAGAGTTGCACTTTATTACTTTAAGATTTTATTGTGCCTATGATACTCTACTAATGTGCCAAGTTTGAAGAAAATTGGTGATGACAACTTCTGGCCCTCTCCTTGTGAGAGATATCTGTATATAGAATGACATATTCAGACACTAAATCTAATTAATTAGTCAGAATTATAGATAGTCCTACTCTTAGATTGAATTATTTAGCTTTATTATTAATTCAAAGATTGTATTAAACTTTGTATAAATTATATCCAATTATTAAGATTTCCATAAAATCCAAGATCTTAATATGGAAAAGATTAGGTTTATTTAATTCATAAAATATCTGAGTTCTGGTTTATGATTTTAAAACATAATTATAATCAGTATTTTATCATTTTTATTATATCAATAGGAAAATTTTAATTATAATTAAAATTTTCCTATAATTAATTGTTAATTAAATAGTTTTAATTAACAATTAATTTAATTATTCATTAAATTAATTGTTTTAATTTTATGAATAATTAAAATTGAATATTTTGACTATTTAAATTTTGCTAAAATATATCTTTTAATTAATTTTATAGCCAGCTTATCAGAATTTAAGGCAGAGAGTTGAAATATATGTATCAAAATTTCTCTCTGAACAAACATGGTGCACAGATCTTAATAAGAATCAAGTTCGTGATAATCTTCGGCGATCAATCAATGAGTAAGTAATTATTAAATGAAATGCATCTTTATAAATATATTATTTTTCATATGTCTCCTAAAATATAATTTTGAAGTATTTGCTTAACATTTTGATGGTGAGAGGCAGAATTCTGCTTTAGTATTTGTACTAGTCCATAATGCAGAATCAGAATTCTGTTTATAATTTGATCTCTTCTAAAATTCCTTTCTCTTGTAGTATACTAAAGTCATCTGCTGTTATTAAGTGAAGTTTTGTTGTGCATTTTTCAAAATATTTTAATTAATATGCAAATTAACAAGGGTAAAAAATTTAATAATTGCTAGCATTTTTGTATGTTTAATTGTTAATTACTTCTAAAATTTATACAAAATTTCTGTTAGAAATTTGATGTTTTTATATTATTTAATTGCGAATACAGATAATTCTAGACTTTACAAGTTAATTCAGACCCGGAAATCCCTTATAAAATAAAAACTCGTAAACCAAGAATCAATTTCTCATAAATATAATGTTAAAATCAGGGATTTCATTCTTAGCAATGTAATTTGACCACAGTAAAATTAAGTGAAGGCCAAAAAAATCAATAATTTATTTATCTAAAGAAATGAAAGTATAGCTTTTAAAATCAAGGAAATTTAATAATAAATAAATTTTATTTTTCATTATTATTAATAATTAAATAGATGAGCTTTTATAAAGATGAATTATTGTCTTAGGCAGAAATGGAAGTTATTTACATAATATGTCAGTTAAATCAGAAGTTATGCTACTTTCATTTTCAGCTGACATTTTGATTTTTCCAATTTTGTAGCAGATGATAGAGTTTTTACTACAAACCCAATCATATTGTATTGTTTAACCATATATGTGATTTGAAATGCCTTTTTATGAATGTTTAGCATTTATTTGTTGCAATTAAGTTTCATATTTCATAAATAAATTATATTTTTCAAATGTATAGTTTACAAATTTTTTTGATACTTCATATTTGAAAGAAATTGCAAATCCAGGAACTGTTAATCTAGAATTTTTCTGTATTTCTTTTTTATTTCAAAATTTATATTTTTATAATTTTTGTATTAATATAAAATTCTAAAAATATTTGAATGATATTTTTGAAAAATATGTAAACTTTTGCATTTACTTGTTGACAACACTGTAGCCATATTTTATCTGTCCTTCAAATCTTATCAAATTTTCAATTCCATATTTTACTTGTCTCTTTTCTTGTTCAATGTGTATTTGGGTTTTCTTCACTGTATCTGTTTTCTTTATTTTTTTTCCACTTTCTTCTTGTTGTTAAGTCGCTAATTCTAACAAATACCAATAATAATAATAATTAACTACAATCTATCAGTTCTAACGAGTCTGCAAATCCAGAGTTCGGCCTAATCTCAGGTCTTTTACTACTTTCTACAATAAATAAATATATCAAATCACGAAACAATCTATTAAAATTTAACATCTAACCAGCAAAACAAACAACCGGAAACTTTACAACTAGAAGCATCAAACAAATGTTAGATCTAAAATGACAAAACAATGTTAGAAAAACTTATACTAATAAATTGAACAAATTCTCAAAACCAGTTAAATAATAAAATATAAATTTATTAGACTCAAAACACTTACAAAAGTGTAAACAAGAGCTTTATTTAAACAATAATAAAGCATAATTAAAATAACCAACAAAACTTATCCAATCAAAATTCAACTATTCAAAAATCTAATTATTCACGATAAATTTAACCTTAAATCTTACTTAATTTCTAATACCTCCACCACCGATACAAACTTTAAGCCACTGTAAATCTTTACAAGAATTCAATTGTCACTTAGCCAGTTCCACTTCAATATGCATACCTCGCTGTGTCGTTTGATGCATACGTTTTTATACTAAGTGATGTACAGTCCTGCATGGCTACATTTATGTAATTTCGTGTAACAATTTTAAATTTATTAGTTTACAGAGTAAATCAATTCATGTCATCCTCTTTACAAATTAATTATGCACCAAACAAAACATTGATAAGAGATCATTCTTATATTCTCACATTGGCTCAGTGGTAAACTTATTTAGATTAGATGACGTCAAGAACTGAGAGAGTTCGTTCGGAAGACGTTAAAGAAGTTAACTCTTAAACTAAAATATAATACATTAAATAATACTGAAAATAATGATAAATAATAAAATAATAAACAGGATAGGTCAGAGTTAACTTCTTCACATTGTTTCACTCACTTCTGTTTATTCTGTTGATCCCAATCAAAAACCCAACTGACTCAACTCAGTCCTCTCTCAAGTCCAAGCACTGACTCTCTATATCTCTGCATCCTGGGCAAAAACTGACCTCTCTTTCACCTTTTTTTCTGAGGAAAGATAGAATATTTTCCCACTATCATTTTTCTTTTTTCCTCCACTTACCACAACACCTGCATGCAGCAAAACATTCTTCTCTCTTACATCATCCCTTGTTTATTATTCTTGCTTCTGTCTGTAGAGGATAAAAGTATCTAGGCTGTATGGCACACTGTTCATCATTTATTTCTCCTTCAAGTGTCACTCTCCCTTCAAATTGTTTTTTAAAAAATTTTTTTTGGGGTGAGGAGTGACACATTATATCTGACCCAAATTCTGTGTCCACTACAACAGCGGTTCTCAATCTTTTCATAAATGCATACTACCATAATCAAAATTCAAAAATTTCAGTGCCGCCAAAAAAAATATGCCTTGTATACAAAAATAGGAAGTCAAGATTATATATGTACCATTAGTCATGTCTCATATACCATTGATTGAGAACCATTGCTCTATAGAATCAATGAAGAAATAACAATTTTAATTAAATAATAATAATAATAATGCAAATTTAATGTAATTTTAATAGGAAAAAAATTTTTTAATTTTTAATAATGATTGGTTTAAAAGTATTAAAAAGAAAGATAGACTGTAATTGAAAACATTTCATATAAAACTACTACATTATTTTAAATAATAAAATAAGTTTTTAGAAGATGTAGTTTTCATTTATCATTATCTTATTAATGAAAAATATTTTATATAAAATTAATTTTTGATCCTTTCCATTCCAAAATAAAAGGATATTCAAATTAGATTTGGCTCTCTATTGTCTACAATCTTAATAGTTTGAATATATTATCTGATTTGAATAAAATTTGTGTTATTAGCCAATATTCAAAAGCCAAGCTTATTGAAAATGAATGATATTGGTTCAGTTAAGATAAAAATAAAAGGTTAAATTGGAAATATCTCATAGATATTATCCAATTTAATGAAATATATTTACCTCATTGAAACCTTGTAGGGAACCAGTCTATTGAAAATGATCATTATTGGATCATATGTTGCTGATGTTTGTCTATTAAACAATATCACATGCAAATATTACCTGATTTTCTGATTCCAATAATATATTTAAATTTTATTGAAATTGTGTATAAAAATGATAACAATTAAATCATTTGTGCTAAATATGGTCAAAGTCAATTTTCTAATGGATTTCATATATTATTGGGTTTCTCTCATGGATCCCAATTATATAATAGGTCTCTGATTTATGCAGACAGTTTTTGACTTATAATTTCAGAGTTATGCAGTTGCGTCTTTTTATTTTTGTTGAATTTCTAAAAATTACTAATGAAAATGTCATTAAACAATTTACTTTTATAGAAAAATACCACTTCTGACCTTAAATTTTTTTATCTGTAAAAATAGCCAAATGAAATTTACGAGCATATCTCATTTGCTAATTCATCCATCCATATATATCAAATTTAAGCATTGATGGACTTACACAGTTTTTGATTTACATGGAAATTTTTTGGATGAATTAACCATGTATGTTGAGGACCTATTTTATATGTGAATTTCATATAAATTATATAATATATGAGATATTGCTTATTAAAAATAATTTATATGTCCAGTTAGATATAATCTAACTGGACATATAAATTGATTATTTTTAATAACTGGATATAACTATAATCTAACTGGACATATGGGCTTGGTTCTCTTAGAAGATTTCAATAATATACATAAATTTCATTCAGATTGGATAATATTTATTTGAATATTACCCAAAAAGATATGAATAGCTTTTAGTAAATCAATAATATTGATTTGATATTATTCATTTTTAATAAACCTGAAAATGATGATTTTGAATTTTGAAAAAGATATAAAATTGAATAATGAAAAGTGCCAATTAATAGATTCATCAATCTCAGTGCCGCCAAGAGAAATTTTCGGGCTCGTGATGCATCTGTGGTATGGGCCCCACTTAAAAAAGTACATCACTTTGGTTTAATAAAAAAAGCCATATAAAACATTAAGCATTTATTTTAAGGCACAAACAATAAATTCAAAATTCCATACATTACATGCTATGTTATATATAAAAAAGTTTATTTTGGTATGACTGCTTTAGATGCTCTGTTAGGAGCCTGCACACTATTGGACATGTTATGTGACACTTCAGGCCCAACGGTTGGGCCCTTTTTGATGCCAGGCCCCTGACAAAAGTCATGGACATCACCCCCTTGGCGGCCCTGATTAATCTTAACCAAATTGTTATTTATTATAGATATATGTTTAAAAAAAATTTTGTTAAAAAATTAATTTTATTATCTAGGTCTGGTATGTTGGCATGGGGCATGGATCACCTTGTAGAACAAGTTGTAACTCCAAAAATATATCAAGTATTCTATCCTAAAATTGAAACAATAGTTAAAGATTATTTAGGATTAAACAAAATACAACTTGAACCAGTGCCTCCTCCTCCTCCCCTGCCACCACCTCTGCCACCTGAAAATGTTGATGGTGATAAACAACCAGAAATGAAACCACCTGAGCCTCAAGAAGAACCTAAAATTAATGAAAATGGAGCATCTTATAATGATACAAATTCTTCTGTAAAGATAGGTATATGTCAGTTATCTCTTCATATATATATTCTTTCTTATTATGGAAAATCCAGTATAGAAGTTCCTCAGTTTTTATAAATTTCACTTCATATAAAATTTTGATATATAAAACATTTTTTAAATCATTATAATTTAACATATAACATAAATGTTCCTTTTGTTTCAAAATTATTGTTTCAAAGTTAACATATAATGCAATACTGCAATTTTGTATGTTAATATGGTAAAAATAATTACAATGCTGTTGTAAGAATAGTTATAATTACTTGTATTGTTATTTTATTTAGTAGTATGAATAATAATAATTATTATTACCATTGATGATAAAATTTCATTAGTATAGTTATTGTATGTTATAATAATTGTCATAATATAATATAAATTGTACATGTATATTATGATAGTTATAAAGTATCTCTTGTCTTATAAGTGTATGCATTGTATAATTTTACCATATTAATTAAATAACAATTTAGCATATACACAATTATATAGTTAAAAATAATTGTTAATAAATACAGTTAAATTTGTACTTTGTTACAGTTAAATTTGTACAGTTAAATTTTTAATAAATACAGTTAAATTTGGCTAGACTTTTTAGAAAAAAGTCTAGCCAAATTTTAATCATAGATACTAATCAAAACAAATCAAAAAGTCCATGTAAACATAGGTTCAGAAATGTTTTCTTTTCAAGATTTTAGCACTGTATTAAAAGATGCAATTTAATAGTATTATTAATTTCCTGATGGCTGTAATAAATTATGGTTTGCAATCACCTGTAACAAAATGAACTGTATATTAATCACAACATACTGCATTCTACTGGGACAGTCTCTGAATGGTGGAAATAGTACTTTTATGGAGATTATGTATACAATCTTTTCTTTTACATCCTGAAAAGAATCTTGAAAAGGAAACATTTTTGGATCCATATTTATATGGACTTTTTGCTTTGTTTTGATGAGTAGTATCTGATTTAAATTTGGACAAACCTTTTAGGAACACTGTATAAATTGACCCTCCAGGTTCAGCTCCTAAAAATCTGTAGTTGTAAATAAGCTGACCCACAAATTTTAAGAATTAGAACAATATGACATTTATTGAAATAAATAGATAATTTTTTTATAATTTTAAAACCATTCATAATTCAGTTTATAATCAGAATAAATACAAACCTAAGACAAAAAACCAGATTCGTTCCATCAAAACATTTCTCTACGATACAGAACCCCAGGTGCAATTGTGCCACACTGCATTGTATTCAGCAGTGTTTCTCAAAACTGGTAGTTTGTTAATTTATCAAATGTAACTCTCCAACAAATAAAACTTTCATTGAGTTGCAATAACCATGTGTATAATTGAGAAATGCATTCAGTTTGTTTCTGCCTTATCATTTCAAAATTTGCATAGATAAACCTTATAAGCAGGATATAATTTACTAAAAACAAATTTATTGAAGCAAAAGTGTTTTTGGCTAGTAAACTCTCATCAATTAAAAACAAAGAAAGATGGACTATAAAAAATTACAAATGTACAGGTATCTGTCAGTTTGTAAATTTTCAATTTAAAAGAGCATAAATCTATACCACTTTTTCATTTTACAAAGAAAAATTTTCACATTTGCAAAATATTATTTGATCATCGATCAATTATCCACTGTAATTTGTTTAACCTTTTCCTGTCCAATGCCTTGGTCACCAAGACAAGTGCGCACTGTCGTCCGCTCCAATGACTTGGTCACCAAGACAAAATTTAAAAATTAATAACTTCGTAATTTTTGCGTAAATTGAGAAAAAATGGTTAAAATCTCAAATTCTATCATATTTTCCATATTTCTATCGTATTATTCAAAAATTTGATTTTCCGTCGATATTTTAATAAATTTTTAATTAACCCTTTAATTCGAACCTTTAATTTTTATTATGTGTTTCATTGTTTTTTATAGTAACCAAAATATTGCTTTAATGTGGATTTTTAAATAACACTCTCATTCCAATTTATTCGGAAACGTGTAATACAACAATCAACTTTGGACTGCCAAAAATCCAAGAACCTCTTGTCCGAATTTGCCCTAGTTGTATCATGTTCCACATCTCCTTTTTAACTGCTGTATCCTTTTTTCCCAGATACCTTGATCCAATAAATTATAATTTGGAAAAGTTTGGTCCCTTGTAAATAATATGATTTTAGCGCTTTTTCACACACAAAATTCGATAAATTAGTTTTATTTAAAAATTTATAAATTTTAATTTATCAGCGAAACAAAGCAACCTATACCACACTTGACAATCGATGCGAAAGTCGGCATCCTAGATTCTGGCAGGAAATATCTAACGGTTTTTCGAA
>AYEL01055571.1:0-12502 GCA_000484575.1 Olivierus martensii
ATAGAAATATGGAAAATATGATAGAATTTGAGATTTTAACCATTTTTTCTCGATTTACGCAAAAATTACGAAGTTATTAAGTTTTAAATTTTGTCTTGGCTACCAAGTCATTGGAGCGGACGACGGTGCACACTCGTCTTGGCTACCAAGGCATTGGAGCGGAAAAAGTTAATGTTTTTTAAAAATCATGATATTTTGTAAAATTTTTATATCTGACTTTGATATTTTATTTATTGCTAGTATTCCTCCCAGTTGTTGGCAGAAATTTAATATTGGCTGATTTTTGGCATTTTACAATTTTTTTATAAAATTAATCAAAACCAATAATCTCTTGTAATATAAATATAATTTCTTCTTCAGAATTATAAAATTGAAAATTGAAATAATAAATTTAAATCTCATTTCTTTTATAATTTCCAATAGATTTCAGAATCAAAAATTCATTCCAAAGCATTAACTTTACATTTATGCAACACTGAACAGTGGTTAAGTATAAAACAATAATATTTTTTGTAAATTATTTAAGTAGTATGCTTATTTATTATGAGATGTTTAAATTGATACCAGCAACTTTCTAAAACAACTGCTTAACTTAAATACTCAAGAATACATAAAAAACAAACACTGTTTGCAGTAGAATAAAATGTTTATTTAACTAAAAATTCCGCAAACATTTTCGGTCTATGACCATCTTCAGGCAGAGTTTAATACATAACAGAATTCTAAGGAGCGCTGGTTGCTACAGCAACCTTTTAAATTTTATAGTACATTCGAATAAGATTGTTGATGTTGGTACAAGCTTAAAATAGGATACATGCAAGTATTAGCATAAATAAATAAATGAAAACATAAGGTTTACATATATGGTGAGATACAGAAAAATCGTTAATTGTAACGGATCTAAATAAATAAATAAAATAAAATAAAATAGTAATTTAAATGTAGAATTGTGTTGATCACACCCTTCTTTTTTATAACTATTTTTAACATACTACTCCCTAAAATTGTAGAAATTGCCTAGCAAGGGTAACGATTCGTCAGTGGTCTTTTGGCATTAGTCAAGGCAAATCTCCAAGCTTGTGATGGTTCCCAGGCTAATCTGTCATTTATTAAGTTTTCTCGATCTTTTCTACGAATTATTTCCAGGGAATCCATGATAGTTGGCTGCGTGTGTGGAGGGACCTTCTTAATTACTTTCGTTTTGTCCCATAGAATTTCAATGTCTTTAGTGAAAGCTTCCTGCGCTAAAGAGGTGGATGTTTTAGCTTGTCTAATGTCTCTTTTGTGTTCATCAATGCACCTATGTATAGATCTAGAGGTTACCCCTATGTAGGTGGCATCACAATGCAACTGTTGAATCTTGTACACACCTGCCTGATCTGAGTCTTTTATACCCTGTTTACACTATACAATGTAAACCAGTTTGTAATTGATCGCGTTCAAAGTTAAACGAGTTTGAGAGAGAGCCTCGTTCATATTACAGAATTGTTTAACTAGTTTACATTACATAGTGACCTCTGGTGTTGAAAAATATACTTCCGTTTTTTGAGATAATGTTTGAGTGAACTTAAATCCTATATAATAAAATGGAGATTGTAAGACTGATAAATGAAATTAATAAAAGGAATATACAAATATATCGTCTATTACAAAAAGAAGACAGATACGACGTTCTTGATTTTTGAATCTGGTACGTATTTAAATATGAATTTCACATATTTACCAATATATAATTGTTTCTTTTAAATTGTTTTTGACATAATACTTATTCAATATAGAAATAAGTGATATTCTAAATAAGTTTCATCCGGAACTAATCTTCTTGGTCCCGAACTATCATCCAATCAGGAATGAGTTTATGTTTAAACCACGGATTAGGTATACGGATACGAAACTCTCATAGACCACCATTAAACTCGTTTTACTAGCGCCATCTCTTGGTTGCGTGAATTCATGTCTGGTATGCACTAGTGCGTGATGTTTTTAAACGAGTTTGGCTAAACTTGTTCCATTCACATTTATAAGATTAAACAAGTTTTACGACTTGAACTGGTTTATATTGTATAGTGTAAACAGTGTATTAGTCTGTCTTTTTCGTTGCACAAAATATTAGAGTGATGGGGCTCTTTTTGTGGCAATACGTTTATTTCTATTCTTCGGTAGCAGTGATGAACATCAATTTCTACCAATTCCGTACCATCTAAAAGACTTAAACGTGATAAAAAGAATAGCGAAGAATAGAAATAAACGTATTGCCACAAAAAGAACCCCATCACTCTTTAATATTTTGCGCAACGAAAAAGACAGACTAAAAGACTCAGATCAGGCAGGTGTGTACAAGATTCCTGTAAAAGACAAACAGTTGCATTGTGATGCTGCCTACATAGGGGTAACCTCTAAATCTATACATAGGTGCATCGATGAACACAAAAGAGAAAGTAGACAAGCTAAAACATCCACCTCTTTAGCGCAGGAAGTCTTCACTAAAGACATGAAATTCTATGGGACAAAACGAAAGTAATTAAGAAGGTCCCTCCACACACGCAGCCAACTATCATGGATTCCCTGGAAATAATTCGTAGAAAAGATCGAGAAAACTTAATAAATGACAGATTAGCCTGGGAACCATCACAAGCTTGGAGATTTGCCTTGACTAATGCCAAAAGACCACTGACGAATCGTTACCCTTGCTAGGCAATTTCTACAATTTTAGGGAGTAGTATGTTAAAAATAGTTATAAAAAAGAAGGGTGTGATCAACACAATTCTACATTTAAATTATTATTTTATTTTATTTTATTTATTTATGTATTTAGATCCGTTATGATTAATGACTTTTCTGTATCTCACCATATATGTAAACCTTATGTTTTCTTTATTTATTTATGTTAATACTTGCATGTATCCTATTTTAAGCTTGTGCAAACAATCTTATTCGAATGTACTATAAAATTTAAAAGATTGCTGTAGCAACCAGCGTTCCTTAGAATTTCGTTATGTATTAAACTCTGCCCGAAGATGGTCGTAGATCGAAAACGTTTGCGGAATTTTTAGTTAAATAAACATTTTATTCTACTGCAACAGTGACTTGTTTTTATGTATTCTTGATTAAATTGATACTATCCTAATTACTGCTAGGTATATATATTAATAGTATACAAGTCTCAGTAGTTGCCTTTGTATAGTTATTAACTGATTAACATAATTCTCATAATTACTAAATACTTAGCAAATGTGAGATAAAACACCCTAAAACTATATCAGCTTCAATAGATGAGATACAAATGCTTGGTAGGAGTAGAGATTCTTGGATATCTTACAGAGTGCATGAGTTTATTAATGATAAAAGGATGAGAGATCAGAAAAATGTGTACAGGGCAAAATTTTAACTCATAAGAAGAAAAAATTTGTTCATTAATTGAAATAACAGATAATAATTAATACAATTTATGTAAGTAGAAATTCATAAAATGGTTACTTGTTTAACAAAGAATAATTATTATAAATATTGCTTTCCTGTTGAAACAGTAAAAAATCAATGTATGTTATAATACTTTATTTATGGATAAAACTTATTATTTAAAAAATAATAATTATTTATTATATAGCCTATTATTAAAATCATAATATTTGTATCCTAGGTTTGTTTATCATATGTAGCATATAAAAATAATTAATTGGTTTAGAAAAAAATTAACAAAAACATCTTGTGATAGCCAGTTTCAGTTCCAATACTAGTTATCTCGCAAAAATAAGATTTTCGATTGATTTAATATAACTTTTTGTATATTTGTTTTAAATAATAATCATTTCCATGTAAACAGTAGATTATATAACATAAATTTAAAGTTTCTGTAATATAGGAAAACTTGTGCTAGGTGGCCAGCCTTTTGCGGCTGAGATTGTGGCCACCAAGCACAGGTTGCCCATCAGACACAGTTAGCTACAAATTTCTTTATTAAACATCAAAGTTTAAAATACAAAGTTAAAATATCTATCATTAACATAGTTAACTTCTATTCCTTCAAAATAATTTCAGATATATTTAATTGTTAACTTATTCAAAACATTGCATAACGTCAGAAGGATGCTATCTGCAATCTGGCAAATGAGCCAATGCCCTGTTAAAATAATAGATTGAGACAAACTTGTCACTACTAATCTTAGTGAATTATTATTTTTGCATCCTCCTCAGAACTGGGCCCCTTTCCAATTTAAGCCCTGGTGCGATGGCACCACTTGCACCATTGTAGTTACGCCACTGCTGTGCTAGTGTTCAGTTTTCGGCGGCTGAGATTGTGACCATCAGATATAGTTAGCTACATATTTCTTTATTAAACATCAAAGTTTAAAATACAAATTTATGACACAATTTCACATTGTTAATTAAATTTAAGAAAAGAAATCACTAATTAATGTCTGTATTCGGGACTTTTTCACTTTAGAATGTTCAGCTGATAAAATATCTTTTATTTCTGATCAAAACACGATTTACTGTTCACCTAGTAGATGTTACACACAAGGTGCCGAAATTAAATATCACTGGCCATGGTCCAAGTTTTTCACTTTAGAATGTTCAATTGATAGAAGATCTAGAGCCCATCTGACTGATTATCTTTGTTATTAAACAAAGATAATTACTTGACTAGGTAATAAAAATAAATATACAGTAGAAGCTGCTTATTAGAATCACTTTGGGACCGATCTATTTTGATAATAACCGACTGATAACATTAAGCAGTGTATGTCAAAAAAGTACAATTTTCGATTTTTATTATTATTACATAGTATATACTGTACTTATGCTGTTATATATAGTGTAACCTCAATTCAATATTTTCGTCAGAACTCCTGAAAAAACTATGGATACTGGAAAATGATAATGTGGGGCTATATAAAATGAAAAAAAATGAAAATCATATTAAAAGATAACGCTAATAATAATAATAATAGCTCTATAACTGACCGAAGAACACTTGCTGAACTTTATTTTATGTAATCAATTAAGCCAAAAAATGAAATGAAATGATTTACACTTATAGTTAATGTTGGCAATTCCGGTTTATGGAAAATCACAAAGTACTGGAGCAATAGTAAGAAAATTATCATATCCAAAATAATTTTTAATTTTTTTCAATAAAGGCAATTATAAAGTCACTAAATTCACTAGGTCAGCAATTTTAAGTTATATATTTCATCATAAAAAAAACATTAAAAATCACCAGATGTGGCAACAGTAATGCCGCTCCATTTGTAAAGGCGAGATGTGCGGTGAAACACCTGAAAGCACCGCGTTTTGAAAAGCAGTCATATTTATCTGTATGAACTTATTAATTCAAAAACTTACAGCGATCTAATATTTATTAATTAAAAAATGTACACAAATCAGATTTTTCCACTTAAGTTGAATTCCAAGGATACAGATGGTCATTTTACATAGTTTAAAAATCCCGCAATATGCTTGGGCGGTAAGGTGGCCACGGCTTGTAGGTTGGCCACCCAGCACAGGTTTTCCTGTAGTAAGTAATATGTTTATAATAGTACGTATGGAAAGCATCAGGACTCTCCTGATGCTTTCCATACGTAGGCAACAAGGTTTTATCATGTGCCATTGCATACGTTATTGTAACACATAAATGCAAGAGTCGATGCCAAAAAGTTCTGTGCAATTCAAAATGTCATAGTAACAATGCTTGTAAGAAATAATGAACGGTATCTATAGAAGTAAGAATAAACAGAAAAAAAAAAATGTTTATGGGAGGGTCTTTTCAAACGCTGTCTACTTACAAAATTATTCTAATTAACAACTTTTAATTTGATTGTTAATTTTTAATTTAACAAAAGAATGGAAAGTAATTTTCGCTATGATTTTATTTCGAATGAATATTTTTGTAGTACCGCGTTTTCAAAGATCATAAACAAATCAGTATTTAATTAATAAAATAAATTTAAAAACAAAATTGATATTATAGTTTAACATTTTCTTACATTTTTCCACCTTAGACTACAATCTCAATTTTATTTTTTAATTTATGTTTTAATAGTTAATTCTTTATAACCTTTGATACAGTACTATTATAAAAATGTAGCCTATATGTTTCTCTTAAATGCTCTATCTTTATAAGAACTTTTCATTATTCTGAGGAAAGTAAATCGGCTTGATTTTATCTCAATCATTACGGACAACCTGCATATCACACCATTTTATTTCCTTAATATAAGTAAAATCTCTTACCTTATTCCTGTAATTAATTTCGCACAAATTAAGGGTCAAAACATATTGAATTATTTTAGATGAGAAATAAATATCCCAATATTGAAATTTTAACACATTTCTATAACTTGAATAGTCAGATTCAAAATACTGTACAGTAAAAGCCAACAAAAAAATTCAAAAGCAAAACTAATGTTATCTATAGATAATATTTCGTTTTATCAATAACTGTTGGTTATTCAAACATCTGTTAATAAAAGTTTTGTATTTTATTGAATTAGTCTGCGATTTAACGGTCGAAGATTACTTCGGCTAAATATTAAATTCATAAAAATGTAAAAATGTTAAGTCCACATTAAACTGAAATAAAAACAATATGGATGGAAAATATAGTATTCTGTGGAAACTGCCAAAGTTCAGACTACCATATCTCGACTCTTGAAACTTGACCGGCTGATTATTAAATAAAACACCTACATTCTTTCCAATGGCAGATTACTCAATAGATGCAATAAAGTGAGAGAGTTTAGCATAAACTAATAGCATTAAGATTAAATATGAGAATTAAAATTAAAAAAATAAGATTCAAAATACATTCTTAGGCTTCCTTGTAGCACAGCCTTTATGTACACATCTTTTTGCATCGCAACGACTTAACAATTACTAATATATAAATCCCAATAATACTTCTCAAAAAACTTCCAAAAAACTACAGTTTTTTGGAAGTTTTTTGAGAAGTATTATTGGGATTTATATATTAGTAACCCCTAGGGAATGTTTATTTTTTTTAAGAGGAGCGGAAAAGATTAAAACTCTATAAAAAAAAAACTTTTTCTCTTGATTTGTTTTTCTATATTAAATTAGGAAATAAAGAATGAATTCCATTAGTACTTTCATGTCATTCATAAAAAATTTTCATTTTTATTGAAAATCATCATCAGGATACTGAATTATGAAAGTTTGTTATTAATTACTACAATTACTCATATGCAATTCCATTTAGATAGAGTTTTTTTAAATCTCTATTCAGCATATTTTTTATATTCTGCAATCTACTTTTTAAAATTTTCTCAGCTTAAGTCATTTGATATAATCTATAATTAAAATAATAAACAGAGAAACTAAAATTACATATATGTAAATACATGAAAAGATTTGCATCTCACCTGTAGCGAAATTTTGAACCCAAACTGAATAAGAGCCTACGTGTAGGAGGCCGAGGTATATGAAGACGGAAAAAAGTGTGATGTTCCACACAGGATTTCCATAAATTCTTGCAAGATCGATAACTAAGCATATTGAATCCCAAAAGGCTATCATAACTTTCCGTCTGTATAAAAAGTTATAAATAAATTTTATAATTTCTAAATGTAAATTATTTTTTAATAATTTTAAATATAATTTATTTTTCTTCATATTATATGTAAAATATTATTCTTTATCATTTATAATATATAAAGGAAATATTAATTTATGATGAAATTAATTATTACAGTTTATTATTATTATAGTAGTATATAAATACTCCTTTTTATTAAGGCAAGATTTCATTAAAACATAGTCTTAAATCAGAAATACTTATACGTTAATGTAAGCTTAAAGAATCAAATGAAATGATGATTTTAATTTAAAGTACTTTTTATACTTAAATTATTTTTAGAATATAAAATAAATGATTATAATAGAATATTAATAATTCAGTTTAATTTTTATTTAAAATAAAAAATAGTCCTGACTTGTACTTGAAACAAGGATCTTTGGGTTAATGCTCCAATGTCATATTATTTTCTGGGACATCTAGCAAATTACAATTTGTTTTATATAAATAATCTGAAATGGAATCTTTTCAAATAATTTACTGCTTCCAACTGGGTTATTCACAACAATTCAGCCTCTATGATAAAACCAGCTTTGCTATGGAGACTAACCAGCTAGAGAGCTTTACCACCTCATAGAAGATTGATATAAGTAAAAAAGAATTAAATTATTTCAAAGTTTCTGTTTGTTTTTTAAAAGATATATCTTATATATAGATATTCTTTGGTTTACATGCATTCAACTTCTGCAAAATATTTTCAAATAATTATATATAACTTTATATATTGATCTGGTTTATTTTATATTGGAAAAAATATATATGCATATATTATTTCGTTATAAAACAAACATATACAATACTTGTAAGTTGCAAATATAAAAAGGTTGATATATAACATTTAAAAATTTAAGTTACTTTCAATCTCCAATTTATGTAGATCCAACTTACTAGATCCATACTTATTTAACAATTCCCTGACTTACAAGAAAAATCTATTGATTGAAATGGATAAAGTTATAAAGCAAAGATACAAGAAAAATATGTTCCATACAATATATTTTCATACAATTTTTTCTAATTTCTTCATTTATTATATGTGTGTTTTATGTACTTATTAGGTAAGTTTTAGTTAATAAGCCAGGTCTGGATCCCTCCTGAAAAACTGGAAGCACAAGACATAAAATTAAACTTGGATCCTCCGAGTTTGTAAACAACTTCTTTACCATGCAGCCATCTGGCTAACTTATATGCTTATTCTTTAATATAACTATTTTTATTGTTACATCTTTGTGATAAATAGTATTGTATAGAGCAGCATTTCCTAAACTTTTTCTATGACAGAACACTTCACAAATCCTGAAACTTTTATGGAACATCTTGATTATTTTATAGTATAGGTAGATATTAATAATAAATAAATAAAGAAATTATTTTTAATGGAGAACAGGTGTTTTATCTTCATATTTTCTCATTTTTTGCCTAAATTTCAGTGAAAACGAAACAGTAAATGAATGATTAACAAATAATATTGTTTATTTTAATAGATTTAACTAATATTTTAGTATTTGTGATATTTTTTTAGTTTTGAATATGGATTTTATAGTGGCATATTGATTTTATGACAATAACCGAAATTCTGATAACAATAAATGGAGTTTTCATAATGCATTTTAATATGGATGATTCGGGATCATAAATTTTTATAACAATAATGTTTGATAACAATATCTGCAATTACAATAAACGGCTTCTACTGTATATACATTAAACATTTGATAACAATATCCGCAATTACAATAAGCGGCCTCTACTATAGATTTTTTCATTTTTAAACATTTTTATTATCCTAAATCTTTATAATAAACAAATTAAATTGAAATCCATTATAAATAGACCCTGAACAATGTTGTTTTGCATAGCACAGACTCTTCTTGGAACCAATTAACTGTGCTATACAACAGGGTTTCAGAGTCGGATGGCAAATGATCCGACTCCGATTCCAACTTTTAAAAAAACTCCGACTCTGCAACCTTGTTATACAAGCTATTCCTATATAGTGTTATGATAAATGTATCTGACCTTTCCCTCTTTAGTAATCTAAATTATTAATAATAATTTTTTTTACAAATAATTATTATTAATAATTCAGATTACTAAAGAGGACCATGGATTTGCATTTTTACGAACCTCCAATTTATGAACTACATCTTTTTACGAACTATTGAGTTGGTCTCAAAAAGTATCTCATAGAACTAATGTTAATTAATGCCATTCCTATTTACAAACTTTTTTGGGGTCCGTACAAGTTTGTAAAATTGAGACTCCATTGTATTTTGCAAAATTTTCAGAATATCAAATCAAAATTTAGGGAATGTTTATAAAAATAACTTTACTAACATTATAATTTTTTTCTATGAGAAAACTTATTCAAGCACTGTCAGTTTACTCCATGGATCATTAAATGAATTTCTGAATCTTGTTTTTGGTGGGCTTTGTTATTCAGAAGAGAAGATAGTTTCATAAGTGACTATATAGATAAGCTGCCTTGGTAAAGAAGCACATTTATTAATCTGTTGTATGCCAAGAGTTAAAAATAATTGTATTCACAAGCTGGCTAATTAAGTAATTAAGCATAATTAATATACAAAAAATTAAAATTATTATATATCACTTAATTTTCATCAAAATATTTTGATGTTTTTATTCTCTTTCTAACAATGTAAGTACTTTTTTTAATTTAATTTTTTTGGAAGTTTTTGTTTCATATATGAGATCATCAAAAAATAACTTTTTTATATGAAGATTTAACCATCCAATGAAATAATTGCTATCTTTGGATAGTGGATGGTCTTCTGAATAAATAAGCCATGAATGAAGAAAATTGGACCATATTTTAAAAAAAAAATACAATTAATATGCAAAGTTTTATTAATGAATATTAATTTAAATATGTCATGTAATTTGTTCAAAATTTATTGAAGTAGTGTCATTATCATTAATAATTTATATTTATTAATATGCTTTTTCTTTATTTCAGTAATTATTATTTTAATATTTTATAAATTTTTGAATGTATATAAAAAAATAAAAAAAAATATAAGAAAATCATCTAATCTCATACATAAACAGCTATAATATTTACATTTCTCTAATTAGACTTCCTGATGGTTCACTCCCATATCACTCCTAATACCACACTTCCTAGAGTGGAGTTGGCTTGGCAGGAAAGAAGTGGCAGCAATAAAACAATAAAAGTTCCATTCCCCTTTTATTGACAGATCTTTGTTTATATTAATATTTTCTCGTTTTTTGACAAAAAATATAGTGAAAATGAAATAAAAACTCAACAATTAATAAAAAATATTGCCTATTTTAATAGAATTAAGCAAAATTTTATGTATTATCTATAATATTTTTTTAAATTTTAATATTTTATTGTTCTTACTATGAAAAATTAATTTTTGAAAAAATTTCTGTAATTAAGTTTATTTCAGCATAAAATCCAAACTATATGAATACAATAATCTAGAATACGGAGAAGGAATGGGGAAAAAAAAGCTAATTTTCCAAAAAATATTTAGTCAACCAATATTTGTAAAAACCTTTTTAAAATAAGAAATTTCAGTCAGAAAAAATAAGGAGCCATGATCAAAAACTCATATTCTCCTTTTTGAAAACTGTAAGCAACTGCAATAAACCAATTAGGACTGGGAAATTGCATTTGGAAAATTCTATTGTTTCTTCTTGCTATGCATGGTATATCACATCAATGGCCTCTTGTGGTAAACAACCTTGAGCAGCATTCAATAGCATGCTACAGGTTAAAATGACAAAACTGATCAAAAGTGAAATTCAGAAAATTTTTTTAATGAATATGGACTAACTGACAATGAATAAGTATATCATGGATCAAAGCAGGGGTGTCCAACCTTTTGGGTTTTCTGGGCCACATTGGAAGAAGAATTGTTTTATGATATTTTTACAGATCTATAAACAGAAGTATTAATATACCTTTATAAATTACACTCAAATTTTATATTATACACTTTTAGCATATTCATAGCCCTCTTCAGCAATACAAACTTTAACTAGTTATAGAACATCAAATGAAGAAAATAAGAATTAATTCTTATATTCTACATTCAATGTTCTATAACTAGTTAAAGTTTGTTTTGCTGAAGAGGGCTATGAATATGCTAAAAGCACTTTGGATTAAACGAATAAAAAAGTGTGTAATTTATAAATTACACTCAAATTTTATAAGTATATTAATACTCCTACTTATAGAACTGTAAAAATATCATATTAGCAAAAAGCAGCGCACTGGAATTTTATAGCATAAAGAATTGTTTTGAGCCACATTACATGAGGTTAGAGAAAACATGATTTTTTTGTATGAAATCTTAGACATCCAACAAAATATTTGTTATTTTTTAATAGTGGCAAGCCTTATGAATAAAATAAATGATGAATAAAGAAATTAAATATTTAAAAATATATCATATTTCATATTTTAAAAAATTATTGGCAAAAAATGAAATGTTAATATATATAATAAAATGTTATGAAAATTTTCATTAATTAAGTTACATTATTATAATTGGTTGAAAAGTAACATAATTTTATTAAAATATTGTCATTTTTTTAATAAAATATATTTATTTCATGCTTTACTTAAAATTTCAAAAATAAATTTATCTCATCCCAAAACTGAAATAAGATTAATAAAATATAATAGAATAGAAAGCAAAATTGATAAAATTTGATTAAAAAGTAATTCAAATTCTACTAATACAATCCAATCAAATTTTCTATCTTTAAAACATAATATAAAAACAAATTTTGGCTATCAAAAAATTTAGGACCCATTATTGGAAGCACTCATTTTCACCCAATAAATACAAAAAAAAAAAAAAAAAAAAAAAAAAAAAAAAAAAAAAAAAAAAAAAAAAAAAAAAAAAAAAAAAAAAA
>AYEL01055577.1:0-10358 GCA_000484575.1 Olivierus martensii
AACAGTTAGTGTTAAGTTTATTGTGGTTATTCATCGTGAAACTTAGCTAATGGCCGGAATCTCACAAAGCAAGAACCAATTACCATATTTTCCATAGAGTTAATACTTCGATTAGCGCGAGAAATTTGTGGAACCAATTATTCGTGCTAATCGAGGCCTACCTGTATATAAAACATAATACTACTATTTTATGTATAAAATGAGAGATATATGAATTTTTATAAATTTATTATTACCGTATTACTTCAAATTTAAGCCGCAGTAGGATTTTAAAGTTGGAAAATTGAAAAAAATAAAAATGATCTTGTAATAGGTATTGAAAAATAAGAAACATTTTTATTTACTTAAATAGGTACTAGGTACAATTGTCGCCTTACCGAAGCATGGCGAAAGTAGTACACATCAAAAGGGGGGCCGAAACACACAAAAAATCCCTAATGGACCAGGGGTCAAAATCAAATGTTTACGAGATACAGAGGCATCTAGGCGGCATAGGTAGTGAAGCATGGAAATGGGACGTGTTGTGTCGCAGACCGCAGCGAGGCCAGGCACAACATCAAACCGCATGCGCCATTTGCAATAAACGGAACTTTGTGGGTCTATATCTCGTAAACGTTTGATCTTTGACCTTTGATTCACTAGGGATTTTTCGTGTGTTTCGGTCCCCCTTTCGATGAGTAACACTTTTGCCGTGCTTCTGTAAGGAGACAATTGTACACACTGGCAACATTTTGTGACAGATGCATTGCAACCTCCTAATGGCATTACACCAATATTATGATGTTATTCATTGTCACGTCATAATGATGTTATACACTGATGTTTTTTTGTCATCCATTGCTACATCATACACCAGAACTTTGCGACATTAGATAATGTTATATCGTAATATTATAAGACATTGGCGACATTTCATGATGCCACCTTGCTATGTCATAAATCAAGTCTATTTTGATATCATGCATTTATGTCTCAATAACCTTATATTTGTGAGACTATGATGTCATCCCAATATCATTCATTGTTATGACAATAATAGTATGAATGATTTAAATATGTATTTTAAATTATGACTCCAAAATGCCTAGCTACTAAGATATTTTTGATTGGCATAATTTATGTTACTTGCAAGATCAGGGAAAGTTGCTATGTAAAGTTTGGTCCCATCTGTTCTGTAAATGTTCCCACATTGTTTGGTCAAGCAATGTGGGAGCCTTTGCAGAACAGACAGACAGAGAATGAATGATCCAAAAATGCCTCTACTCCCTGAATGATTTTGATATAGGGTACCTTATATTACCCACAGGGTCATGGTAATATAAGGTACCCTAGATGTGGTTAGCCCAAGGAAGTAAACCTTTTGGCTTTCTTGGGCTACATTTGAAGAAAAAACTATCTATATCAGGCTCCACATAAAATATACTAATTCTAATGATAATTATTAAGCAAAAATGTCATAGTATAATAATCATTGGCTTTCTTTTTGTTCAGAAATTAAACAGGTCAAGAAGTTTTAATCACTGAAATAAGAAATATTTTAGAAAATGTAAATAAGAAATATATACAGATATTTAAATAATAAAAACTTAATTAATTTCATTATTTTTTTATATATTTTTAGTACAAAAAAAAAAAAATTTCATTATTTTTTTTTTATATATTTTTAGTACATAAATGAAACAAATTTCTTTTTCTTTATTAGTAGGATATTTGATGATGATATGGCGAATTTAAAGAAAAAAAAAAGTACATAAAAATTTCAATATTTTATGGAAGTTTATGATTTTATGTTGGGCTGCAGGTTGGACAGTCTTGCTTTAGATCAACAGTCCGACTACTGAGAATCTACTCAGCCCAGATTACACTTACTGAGTAAAAAAAAATCAAAAAAATCAATCTTTTGTGCCATTCAAAAACTTCAACAAACTAAGGCACTCCATTGTAGATTTTTATGGAAGTTTATGATTTTATGTTGGGCTGCAGGTTGGACAGCCTTGCTTTAGATCAACAGTCTGACTACTGAGAATCTATTCAGCCCAGATTACACTTTTTGAGTAAAAAAAATCAAAAAATCAATCTTTTGTGCCATTCAAAAACTTCAACAAACCAAGGCACTCCATTGTAGATTTTTTTTCAATTTGATAAGAAATTTCAGATTAACTTGATGTTCAATTTCAAACTCTGCATAAATTCAGCAACACAATATATGTGCTTCCATTAATAATGCCATATATGTGCAAGTTAACTGGCTCGGCCTGCCAAAAATAGACTCAACCATTTCAAGAAGGTTCAAACTCAATGATTTTCCCCTTTCATCCTGCTTTGGCTCTATTAGTGACCTGAATGAACAATCCAGTTATTTAAGAGCCACACCACATACTTCAGTTAGTGTCATATAAAATGTGGTTACCTTGTTTTCAATAATTATAGGTTTCAACCTTATTTTCTCTCTACTATGAAGAGAAATGTAGGAAAAGGGGCTTTATTCTGTAATAAATTCATAAAACAAGCTTAAATTAATAAAATTAAGATATTTATTGTAGATAAACACATTAGAAAAATGTTTCTGGTTTGAGAAAACCATTTTCTATTCTATATTACATAAACTGATTAAAAAAAGAAAAACATTTTTCTAATGTGTTTATCTACAATAAATATCTTAATTCTAATTTGTGCTTGTGTTTATGAATTTATTGCAGTTGATTTTGGTAGGTAGAACTTTAATTTATTTAAGGTTTATTTCATTTCATTGTATCATTAAAATTTTTAATTTTTTTAATTAATTAATTTAGTTTTTGTTGATGGTGTAACAGATAAACAACATTACGTGAAGCCATGTTAAATGAGCATCTATTGCATATTTTAAGTATTTAATAATAAATTTATGTTTAACAATAGGTAACTATCAATTTTAAGTGCTTTTAATTATAAACTAATAGATTTTTTTGTAATATTAATATAATCAATGTGTTTTTTGATTATAAGTTTTGATATAAAATGTTATCATTATCATCATTTACATATTTTATGTGACATTTTATTGATTTCTATGTAAAATAATCTATTATTACCTGTACTGTTTTACCAAGATAGGCACCACTTCTTTCTTTAGCAATAACATTAGCATAAATCTTTCCTGTTGTAATATTATTATCTCTATGTAAAGTTATATCAAGGAATCGTTCATAATTTCCTAAATCAAGATCTACTTCACCACCATCATCCAGTACAAAAACTTCTCCTAAAAGTAAAATATTTGACAATAATATATTTAAAGTAAGAGATAACAAATTATTTATATCTTTATAATCATCTGTTACTTTTAAATTAAATGTTTATTCCAATTTTATTATTATAATGGTATACTCTTAAAGAAAATTTCTAAAAGAAAATATTTTAATCTTATTAAGAAATATTTTTCAGATCAATGCATAGATTTAACAAATAAAAATCTATAAAATCCTGAATTTAATCTAAAAATCTATATATTAAGATATCATAATCTGATAAACATTTACCATATACTGATAAATTTACAGCAAAATGCCAATTTACTGCAAACTGTGGTCAGTATAGAAATATTCAAAAACAAAATCTTTTCAAAAGTTTAACTCACTTATGAAATTTTCGAAGAAAGATGAAAAAGATTTTATGGAAAGAAATTAATAAAGTTTTGAAATGTCCAAGTGTAGGCTGAATGCACTTTGTGTGAGTGAAACATCTTAAAAGAAATGTGCATTTATGTATGTGATAAATTACATTGTGGGAATGTTCTGGGATGGGTTGGTGAGCAAGCAATAAGTGGCATGTGTGTAAAAGTGTATGTCAAAGAACAGATATGTGAATGACAAAATGATATGGGTGAGGATGAAACTGGATGTTTTGATTAGTGTGTGGATTTGTAGATGGTATGAATGAAGATGAGAAAGATAACTTCTGGTGTGAACTAAATAAGTTTCATGGTAAATAATTTGAATAGCAAGGTTAGTTGTGATGTATACCTTGTGACCACAGAATTAAAGCTCAGAATACAGTAAAATCTTAATACTGATATCCTAGTATTAATACCTATTTTGTAAATTTTGTTCATAATTAGGACAATGTTTTAATAATTATCTTCCATTTTTACTGCTTTTTACTCGTAAACTAATTTCTTACCTTCAGCACTTTTGTCTGTCGTGTACATGTGGGATGTCAATATGTGAGGAAGTTAACTCTGACCTGTCCTATTTTATTTTATTATGCACTGTGACCTGTCCTATTTTATTTTATTATGCACTTTTATTATTTATCGTTTTTTTTATATTATCTAACATATTATATTTTAGTTTAAAGAGTTGACTTACTGTGGGGTATCGGGATCTGTTATGTGTCAGATGGCCTAATTATAAATTAATATTTTATTTAATTAAAGATTAATTATTAACAATTACCTAATGTTATCATTAATAATTGCATAATTACAGCACCGTAAGGTTAAATTTGTTCTTAGGTACTTTTCAATTTTTATACGGCCCACTTCATCCTGGAGATTGTTTATCCGGCCCATGACAGAAAATAATTGCCCATCCTTGCTGTACAGTATAATGAAATGATGCCTGGGCTAGATCCATCAAAAATTTTTCAGAAACATGGATTCCAAATTCATGTTTCCATGCATTTAGGATGAAGTTGAATGGATTGAGCTTGGGTGCACTTAATGCACTTAAAAAAATCTGGGGTATGAGGATCTAAAATTAAATACAAATACTGCATATGGAATTACAACATGCTTCTATCCTGGCCATCCAGTCGATTGGCTGCCATTATTGCAAAATTATTGATGGCAGCCATCATAAGTCAGGATATCCTGTACGTACAAAAATATTAATTTATATATAGTCATATATATCCACATATTTTAATAAAAAATTAAAAAGTTGGTAAGATCTTCATTGCAAATAAATATGGCAGATCATATGGCTGGTGGGACAAAGCAACTGAATCTTGATCTTGCAAAAAATTTTATAATTGTTAATTATCCTGTATATAAGCCAACTCCCTTCAAAAATTTTTTATTTGAAAAAATTTCTTGGCCTATACACAAATATATATGGTAATACTTATACTTATGGTACTCAAATCCTCAAAAAATATTCTTTCAGAAAACAGGAAGTATTTATTACTTCTCATTTATATAATTTATTGACTTAAAATGATCTGATTTTTATTTATTTAGTTACTATTTTTAATTCAGAGAAAGAAAGTATTCATTTCTGAAGATTAATGCATTCATAATGAAAGTTAACAATATTCAGAAAAAGTAATTTGCAGAAAATTTTCTTAAGATACATGCAAAAAAATCCAAATAAGCAACAGATACTGAAAATAGTACAAGATATCAAATATACCTTTATTTTTCTTCTTCTCATCCTCATTGTTATTGTCTGAAAGTGGCATTGGGAAAGCAATATAATTAAAAAAAGAAAATGATAGAATTCCCATAACCATAATTTGAAAATATATGAAATACCATCACCAAAAATAGTTATAAAATTCATGCAAAATATATACAGAATTTAAATTGATAAAAACATAAACTAATTAAATTTCAAAAATGATCTTTTATTAATCCTTTTAGTGTAACAGAATTGATATAATAATTAAAATAGTCTTATTATATTAAGTGCATTCAATATGAATGCATTTACAATAAATATAATAAATTAAGAATTTTTTTAGAATTCAAAATGATTCAAAATTAAAATCCATAAATTTTATTTTAATTCATATAAAAATAGAAATTTTTTTTTTCTAATACTAACTTTAATTAATAAAACTTTGATACAGACTTTAAGAAAAGCAATAAATTATTCATGAAGATAAAATACTGTCCGACCAGCTTAGCCGCAACCATTGACGCAAGTATACGTGCGCTAACTGAACAAGTCCAGTGACAAAATAGGGATGACAGCTTCGCACATGGATGTTTTCAAACGCAAGATAACTGAAGTTGAATGGAAGTTTATTGTAATGTCGAATGCTAAATGATTAGTTTCGACATTGGAAATAGTATATTTAACAGAACTTAATATAATATTAATTCAATAATTCCCACCCGTCATTATACCGACTGCGATTCTCCCTTTCGAGTTTGGACTCATCCAACTTAGCTAGGCACAGCTTTCGTGGACAGAAAATACAAATAATATACTCTAAGAGACACTAATTAGGGGAATAACCATTTCAAATTAACCAAATATTACAGCCAAATCTCCCCTAGTGGACAAAGTTTGAATTAAATAAATTAATATTTGGTTAATTTAAAATACAAATAAATGCAATATTAAAAACAAATTAACAAAAAAATAATTAATGCTTTCATGAATTTTATTCATTAATAAAGAAATCCCTAATATAATTTTTTATTCATAGTATTAACTCTTGCTCAGCTTTCCTTTTGAAATTTAACACAAATGTCAATATTGTACAATTATAATAATTTCTTTTTATTAATGCATACAAACAATAATATCTCGTGATCTTATCTAAAAAATTTTCAAATATTTCACCAATGAAAGCCAAATGAAAATGATTAACTTCTTTAATTATCTGGGCAGAATTTTGTTTTTTTGTTATTTTATAGAATTTTCTATGTATTATGTTCTATTATAAATTTTATTTAATATATTTTAATCTTAATTGTGCATTACATTTAATGTTAAATATGGAAATGATAATAAAAAGTCATAATTGTTCTGCTATCTGGGGGCACGGCAGTGCCCCCGCCAAGTCGAGCAAGCACGGCCGTACCACCCTTTTCTGGAAGGAACTCAGGATACTTTTGACACCTCCATATCTTTGTGTTGGAGTTGCCCAAAAAACTTGAAATTTTTTTTATCTAGAGTAGTTGGTAAACAGAACGAAACCTATAAATTTCACACTTCTATCTTTTCTAATTCAAAAGATATATGTACTCAAAATTTCATTTTTTCGACACTGACTGATCATCAAAAATCAGTGGTACTTCTAGCAGCCCTAGAAACTTGAAATTTGAGATGAAGATAGTGTTTAGGGTACAAAGAAAGGAAAAATTAAAAAATCCGGAAAATCCACATTCGCAGCCGCAGTTACGTTGATGTTCCCTCGTTCGCTGTCAGCAACCTTTCTTGTTATTCTATTCTACAAATAACTCCCAAAAAGAAGTGAAATCCTATCAAAAAACATTTCATGTAAAAAATGTAGCCAAGTCTCGTGCCTCTTTATCCATAAAAAGTTGTGAGATATCATGAGAGCCAAGTCTGCCGCCCTTATTTACTCTGACACTTTTATTCACAAATCACTCCAAGTCATTGTATCTTTAATTAAAGAACATTTTGTGACTTGGCAATTATGCAGCATAAGGAAGTTACAACTCACAGTCTTACAACTTTACAATGTTATGTAAAATATTAAATATACTTTATAAATACATACATGTTTAGTTCCTATATAAATACTGTATTATCTCATGCAATAGTTTACTAATAAACGTAAATATTAAAATGTAAGCAATAGCTGTCACATTCTCGTACTGCGTAATTGCCAAGTCACAAAATGTTCTTTAACTAAAGATACAATGTCTTGGAGTGATTTGTGAATAAAAGTGTCAGAGTGAATAATGGCGCTAGACTTGGCTCTCATATCTCACAACTTTTTATGGATAAAGAGGCCCGAGACTTGGCTACATTTTTTACATTAAATGTTTTTTGATGGGATTAATATATATGACTAAAGAATAATTTATACTTTAATAAAAAAAATGAAAAGAAATAACTTTAAAATAGAAAACAAATGTTAGCTTTGTGTTGAATATTCCAAATAATTTCTTTGTTTCATTTCATCTGTCTGCCAACCATCAACTACACACTAACATCTGGATAGTGCGACTCTTTATATATCACTTTATATCTCTTGGACCTCCAACGGAACTCAAGGACTCTGGAACTCAGAAAAATCAAGGACTCTGTGAAACTTCCTCACTACTTCCTCTGACTGTATTGGATGCACTGCTCTAACTATGTGATAGAACTAGCATCAATTGTACAGAGATCTCTCTCAATAAAGGATCCAGGTTTGTTTATAAACTGTATTGTTGTCAGTCACTGCATCACTGGAGATTTCCTCCTCTCTATATCCTTACTCACAAAAGCACCACATATCTGCATTTTGGCTATCAAATATATCCTGACGCCACAGTTGCTCTGCGGGCCCCACATTATTAAATGTAGCCCATGTGGCCGATTTTGCATTGCAATTTCATAAAATAAAAAATTTTCATCTTGAAAAGGGATAGTTTTTAAAATCTGAGATGTTTTTCAGATTCACTGATTCAGGACAATGTACCAAAAAATCTGGGACATATGGTTACTCTAATATTTCCTAATCATTATTATTAATAAAAATTTGCATAGCATACACCAATCAGAATTTGTGGAAGCACATTGCTACATCTTTTTTCCAAGAATCTTCATTTCAAGTTGTAAATAAACACAGAAATACTAATACTTTGAAATTGTTGCTTGGCAGAGAGTAAATCTAGTTGTGATTGATAGTTTGAATAAGAAGTTTAGCTTTCTCACTCCAATTTCTGTTGTATCTTCTTGATGAGTAATAATTCAAAATAAATTTTATGTCCTTCATTATTTTCCTGTAATTCATTTTAATTAATTGAATTTATTCAAAACTGAAAATACAATACCTAGACTAGCAATAGCCCTTTCATTGGCATTCCAAATAATAAATTGTCATTCTATTCTGTTCCACGTATTTATAATGTATGTATATTCCATCCACTAAACTAATGATGACTATACAGTATATTAGCTAAAAGTACTTCAGTTACAATTAAAATACATTATTTTATTGCTATTAGTGTTAGTATTTCTTTTTGATATTTCTATGTTAAGCAATGGATTTTGATAAAAATGATAAATCTCATAATAATAATCACTGTATAAACTGTTTATGTGTATTTGCAAAAAAATTGGTATTTGCAATAAATAACACTATTTAATGTAATTTTTTTATTTTCATATGATTCATCTCTTTTTTCAGCTACTTTATATAAATTTCAATCTAATAAATAAAACACAATGTATCTGTGATCAAAGAAGATAATGGTGAACATATCACTGAAGAAGACAAAATAATAGAAAAACCAGCAATCATCTATGAAGAAGTTTACAAAGCAAGGAATCAATTGAGATATGCAAGATTAAACTCCAGTTAATATAGAAGATATCTTGGCAATATTACACATGAAGCATAGAAAGCAATATTAAGTTGATGAAATGCAAAAAAAGTATCAAGAAAAGACATCTATTTCAACTTCTACTGAAGAATGAGCCACTGTATACAAGCAACTTGCTAAGACATTCTCTGATTTTATGAGAAATAAGAGATATCAGATAGATGGAAAAATGAAGTCATAATTTCAATTTATAATAAAGAAGATAAAAGTTCTAAAAAAATATAGGCTATCAGTTTACTCTCAACAATATGTAAAGTACAGAGGGGTCCTTGATATATATTGTATTTATCAGACCCTCCAAAGTCTCGCACTTCATTTGCTGGACACAATGAGTCAAAATGCTGGACATAAGGTCATTTGCTGAACAAATTTCATTTATTTTCATTTTTTGATGTATAATTTATATATGTTCATTCTTTTGAATTTGTATGTGCTTTATTATATATTCACATAGCTGATTTACATTTTATTAGTGTACTATTGCTAATCTGCATGTTAAAACATGCTTCTTTAGAAAATTTGTTTATCTTTGCACACACTAAGTTTGATAGTGTTTCATTGTTCAGTGTGCTCCAGCTATCTGTCTTGAATCTTTTAATGACAAAAAAACCTTTTCTAAATCAGCATTTGAATGGGGTAGTATCAATACTAACATAGCAATCCTACTGAGATTTTTGAATTGTAGATTCCCAGATGGCTTCAATTGTTTTGAAAGTAAGAGCCATAGCAAATCCATCTTTAGTACATCTATAATTACAGAATCACATTTGATGCTCATTTCAATATCGTGCAGAAGTATCATGATTTTATAATCAATAAATTCATCATATACTACTTACCAACATCAATGCTAGACTGTATAAGTATAATGTTTACTAAATATTTTATTAAATTTATCGTCAATAACACAAAAAAAAAAAAAAAACAAAAATCGTATGGCTTCTAACAGTGAATAATAAACACAAAGGATAACTTAGATAATATTCATTTCACATATTTGAACCTCATCGACCGTTTAACCTTCATCCCCTACTCACTAGGCGATAATAAACTATAATGCTTTTGTGTGATAGAGGTTAAAAGGATA